>JACGAQ010000415.1:0-144887 GCA_014119065.1 Orius insidiosus | reverse complement strand
TCCGTACTCCGTGGCCGTTTTGTCCTGACATCCGGGCGAGCCGCACTCTCATCCTTGACTTCTCCGTTCCCCCTCCGTCCGCCCCCACTCACTGGGGCAATTACGGAGCGGATAAAAAAAAAAAGCGGTGGGGCCAAGAGAAGGGAAAAAAACGTCTTCTCTTTTCAAAAAACCGTAGGGACTTCGCGGGCAACCGGTTCTTCAGGACCGCAAAGGCCCAGCACACAACTGTGCTAACACACACCCTCTCCACCATATTACCGAATCCCTTATTATTTTTCATTTGACAGGTAGACGCCTATACTTACCTGTAAAAACCCTTCAGACTATAAATCTAATTTTTTTCAGGTAGTTTTTGCAATCGAAGTACACAAAAGATAAGATTAAAATTGCATTATGTCTTTCTCTACAACTAGACACTTTTAACCGAAGTTTTAGTACCATACTACTGTTTAAAAATCGAAAATAGACTAGCAAAAATTCCAAGCTCCGAGATTCCCCTATTTGGAAAGTTGTCCGCTTGTATCCCTTTCCGATCCGTCCTTTAACCGCACTTTTTACCTTGAAGCAGTCGAAGGACGGCCAAATGCTCCATAATTATGAGAACGCTAGCAAAAACTGGTCAAATTTTTAGCTAGTCAGTTATCTTGTTTTCGCAGAAATCATGTTAATGGAATGAAGGATTATTTGGAGTATGAAGGGCAGGTATCAGATTGACAAAAGGTAGCGTGGGAAGAGTTATTCTTGTACATCTGCCTGAGATTTCCCACATCTTGGAAACATCCTGGCGGACCCCCCGATCTCTTCCTATTTCTACCCTTTTTTCAAATCCGTGGGAATCCCAGTCATATGTCCCGAGACACCAGAAGGTCAGAAAGAAAGAGAAGAAAAATCGGTACACCTGCTATTAAAATTGGCGTCATAAAATTAATAAATCGGACATTAATTCAATGCAATTTTCCACGTCTAATTTTTTTTATCGTTATGAATAATTCAATTAATCTACTGCATAACTGGAATAGACGTGCCTATCTATCCCATATTTGTACTCAGGAATGTTCCCATTGGTTGAAGGAAATGGGTGTGTAAATTTTAATTTAGCTAGAAGATAAACAATTTTCTTCTGGATGAAATGATGAGTTGTAATAGCACTTGAAACACGGTTTTTATGCGAAATATTTGGTTGTATGAAAAGACTAGGGTGTAGAAAGCCGTAGAAAAACCCGATTGTACCTCAAAGTAGGGGGAAAAGCCATAGCAAGAAAGGCATTGCGAGGACAATGCCCCTTTTTGTAAAGCTCGTATTTGGTCAGGTAGATTCCTGACCTTTTTTAGCCAAATGAGCCTTTCCCACCGGGTTCCCAATGGCCAGACTTGCAGACCTTGAAAAAACTGGGAATACGAAAATTTCGCGCGGTTTTTTTTCCATTCTAATTAGTTCCTTAAGGCGATATGCAAAGTACTGTCACTTTAAAGAAATAAATTAATTTCCTTTTTTTTTTCAAACACTTAATCAATCGTGACTTCGTTGAAGGCCAGTTACGTATTCCCAAGAAGCAAAACTAATTGCCTCAAAATTTATTATGAAAATAAGAATCGGCTTTATACTTCCCCTCCTTTATACTTTCCCTCCCTTCGTTAACTTTCGTTCCCTTATACTTCCCCCTCTGTATACTTCCTCCTATACTTCCCCCTCCGTTTACTCCGTTATACTTCCCTTTACTTCCTCTTCCCATATACTTTCCCTCCCTTCGTTATGCTTTCGTTCCCTTATACTTCCCCCTCGTTATACTCCTCTCTGTTACACTTCCTCTCCCATATACTTCCCCCTCCGTTTACCCCCTCCGTTATACTTCCCCTCCTAAATATACTTCCCTCCTATATTGTTACTTTATAAGGAAGGTCTAAATGGAAGGTCTTTTCCCGAAGACTTTACAGTGTTACAGTAACTTCTCTTGTAAAATTTAAAAAACTAATTTTGATGTTTTTCTTATGTCATTCAACCTATTTGTGAATAAAGTTTTCCTTCTAATCTTTTTTAGTTTATTTAATTAAAACATTTCATTTCCGCTTGTCTACCCGACGTGATTACCGGACATTTGATATCGGCGAGAGGAAAAATTCGTATTACGTAACCCTCCGATCAAAATTTTTGATATTTTTAACAAAATTCTCCAGAAAGTCAAAATCGTTAAAAATTATGTTAATCTTTTAAAACGGTTACTTTCCCAAAAATTTTCCTTCGTTGTCCTTAATAACGGTTTAAAAATAACAAGTCGGAAAATCTGAAAAATGGTTAGTTTTAGAAAGCGATTTAAAAATAACGTGGAATTATTAATTAATTTTATGAGCTTGCCAATATTTAAATGTCATGGGACCACCAATTATAGTGTTACGTCATTATTATTGCGTTAAGTATTAGAATAATTTATTTTTGATTTTTTAGATGGCTCAGACGGTGCTAAGAAAGATGATGAAACATCGGAGGCGATAGAGTCGAATTTGGATGGTTCGCTTTCGCTGGTGTCCAATAGTGATATTAAGAAAGAGCCACCTGAGCGGCCGAAGACTCCGCCGAGAAGATTCATCTCTTCTATTCTTGGTGGAGACATTCCGTACGGTAGCCGTGGTCATCATGTGCTTACTTCTGCCGAGAAGAAAGAGTACTCATCTGACAAACCTGAAGAACCGAAAGCACACCCGAAATGTCAACAGGTGTCCGTAATTCAAAGGACGCCTAGTGTCCCAGCGAAACCGGAGAATCTTATGGTGGTTCAGGAGCCTGAGCAAGACGCTCCGATCGACTATCACGTTCCAAAGAAAGACACAGAAAGATTAGACGAAATTAAAAAAGCGAAGCTCGCCCTGGCGTTTAAAAGAGGGCACATTTTTATAGCAGGAAGAAGAATACCTGCAGGGAGTCAAATCTTAATGGCAGCTGCAGGACACAGTCGAGGTGGTGGTGGCGGCTCACATTCAGGTGGACAGCAGAGCGGTTCATCATCCGGAGGCTCCAGAAACGGCTCTTCTGGAAACTCATACACATTAAGCGGCGGTGGCGGGATTTCATCAGGCGGTTCAGGAGGTTCAGTAGGTGGAACGGGCGGGGGAGGCGGAGGACCTGGGAAATCAAATTATGGACCCAGCTCTCCTCCGACAGGCTCACTTCCACCTTTCTACGAAAGCTTGAAAGGAGGAGGCATTCATAATTTTCAACAGTACGGATCACAATATCAGAACCTGATGGGCGACACACTTCCAATGGACTGCGACACCGGACAAGACAGCAATGGCACTATACAAAACCCCTATCCTCCTAACGGGGGAGAAGGTCCACCCCCGAAACAGTATTCACTTTTACAAAACGTCTGCGCTACTTACGGCATATGCGTTAAAGAAGAAGTCGATTTGTCTTCTTATGTCAAAGATGAGAATTTCCTTCAATATGATGATGCTTTGATGGTCGACTCAGTCACAGGAGCTGTCGTTGACCCACTTCAATTTACAGCCACTTTGACCTTCTCAAGCCCCAACGATCACACAGCTCTTCTTGAAAGTTTATCCGATGCTGCTGATCTTTTCGGCATCAGAGAGGTAAATAACAAAAATTTTATATAAATTCATCTAATCTTTTATTTTTAGACTGGTGAAACGATTCCTCCTCCAGTGGAGCCATCAGTGAACCCTTTCCCTGAACACAAAGTGAACAACTTTCAGGAAAACTCACAAAATTGTCATTTCCGTCTCCCCCCTGGCTACCAAGAAGCATCCAAAGAAAGACCCGAAGTGACCATCAGTGAACGATTGTCGCACGTTCCTCTTCAAGTCCAAGTACCTTTACCAAAGCAAGCAAAGTGGGAAAGCAATGTAAGTTCTTTGTTAAACTAAATTATTTATTAACTAAATTTTTTATAGGTCAATGGACAGCAAGGCTCACTTTTATCTCCTGGTTTGTCGTCGCTCGAATTAGATTCAAGCACTTCGATGTCTTTACCTTCACCAACAAGCTGTTCGCTTGATGGAACCGGTTCAATTTCACCTCCGCCCTCTTCAACGACCAACAGCGGAGACCTCACAAACATTCCATCTCTTCAAGTCAGAGTTGGCGTTTTACAGCATAGGGTATGTCAAATAATTTTATACGATGATCGTTAAAGTAACATTTTTCTTTATGTTTTACCTTACAGCAACCATATGAGTGGCAAAACGGTTTCAAAGGTTTATCCCCTTTATCGCCAGTGCCGAATACTCAACACAACTACTTTGGCGCTGATGACGAGGGGATCGACAGGAAACCAATACAAGCCCGAGTGCAAAACTGTGTTGCTAAGGTAAAGCATAAAAAAAAACTCTACTTTTTCATTTTTTAATCTTCTTTTTTTAGCTTGGTCTTCCTGGTGATACAGCATTGGAATTCGTCAATGGTGGTCACGGAATAAAGAATCCGCTAGCGAACAATGAAGCACCCGCTATCCCAAGGCCTGCTGAAGCCGAAAAAGACGAAAAACCCTGCGTCAACTCAAATGGAAGGTTCACATGTCATCTCTGTTCAAAAAGTTTCAGCCTTCAACGCCTCCTCAACAGGCACATGAAATGTCACTCTGATGTCAAACGATATCTCTGCACATTCTGCGGAAAAGGATTCAATGACACATTCGACCTTAAACGACACACAAGAACTCATACAGGTAAGGCCATGGTTTTAGGTAAAAATGCCAGTGTGGCATTATTCTAAGGGGGACTTATGTGTTCAATTTGCAAGGTGTATAATTTACATCATTTAATTTTCTTTCCTTTTAGGAGTTCGACCCTACAAATGTAATCTTTGTGAAAAATCCTTCACGCAAAGATGCTCCCTGGAATCACACTGTTTGAAAGTCCATGGAGTACAACATCAATACGCATACAAAGAAAGAAGAACAAAAGTAATTTAAATAAATTTTTTAAACAATCATTTATTAAACTTCAATTTATTTATAGATGTACGTTTGCGAAGATTGTGGTCATACGACGAACGAGCCCGAGGTCCACTACTTGCATCTTAAAGACAACCACCCTTACAGCCCGGCCCTTCTCAAGTTCTACGACAAGAGGCATTTTAAATTTACTAATTCTAACTTTGCCAATATGTTGCTCGTCCGTTCTTAAACTGAAGTCTAGAAAAATTGACATCTCCCTCAATTTGTTAAATGCATTGTTTTATATATATTTTCTTAAAAAATTGTATATTATCTTATTTATAAATATTTATAAGATTATTAGAAATCCAATAATTTTTCTATTATCGAGGGAATGGTCTCTGTACAGTTTTTTTCTCTTGTATTTTGATTCGACAATGTCAAATTTTGGATTTCATTCTTCAGCTTAAAGATGAACAACATAAATACGTCATTTCTGAAGATTTGACGTTTGCTGATTATTTTCTTTATTTTTTCTTTGTATTATTATAATCTTTATTCGTAAAGTTAGGTACCTGTGATATCAAATTGAATTTTAAAAAAAGGGTTTCGATGAGTCGGAAAATCGGATTTTTTTTTCTTTCTTTGCCCCTCCCCCTATTTTTAAAAATTACGGGTTTTTTGGGGGTGTTTTTCGACTTTTGTAAATAGCTGTTTAATTTTTTTTAAATTAGATTTTTATTCCTGGATGTTTACAGTATCGCTTTTTTCCCCTTCGATTTAAGCATTTAAAACATATTGTAAATAAGATTACTTCCGAGACATGTAGCCATACTTTAAAATATTTCTTTTTCAAAATTCTTATTTTAAAGTGCTACATCTGAAAAAATTTCAACTATTTTATTTTTTTCAGATGTACGCCTGCGAGGAATGTGGTTGTACAACAAATGAACCTGAACTACACTACTTGCATATGAATGACAACTAATAAAACGAGATATTAAATTATTATTTAAGTTTAAAGTATGGCTTTGTATTCTCTTTATGTTCTTCCCCCCTTTGAAGAAAATATATGTATTCATACATATATTTTATATATTATTTGTTATTTATTGAATTTTCAGCATCTTTTATTATTATGGCTAATATAAGTCAATTTTTTATTTCCATTCCAGTCTATATACTCTCATTTTATATGTAAAAACACTTTTTTGTTTAACCTTACACTTTAGACGAAAAAAAATAAAAACCTAGGAAATACGCGGTGTTGGGAATACTGCGATAGATTTTTTAAATTTTCACATCCATAGATAAAGAAAAATAACACCTGATGTGGAAAAATAGAATTTTATTCTGTGCAATATTTATTAAGACGAAAATGTTAGTAAAACGACAGAGCATTAGCGATTTTCTTTTAAACAATGTTTAAAAATATTTCCTCATGCTTTCTTGTTTTTCTCAACGTTATTTTTACTTGGCAGGGTAACAGGGGAAATGTTTTAATGTTTAAGCATGACTGAATTAACTTAAGTTTTCATATTTTATTTAATTTCAAGTACACAATGGTTTATTTTTAAAATCTCCAGAATAAGTTATTCACGGTAGCAATAATTTCCATTAACACCGAAAAATCTCAAAGAACAAATATTTATTAAAAAGAGATTTTCTGTAATACGAATTTGGAATAATAAAAAAAGAGAGAGAAAAACGAACTAAAATTATTATGATGGTAGATGAAGGATATTGTATGAGTGCAAATTTTTATATAGATTTATCTAAAGTTTGTTTTTTTGTTTGTAGTGTTATGTATTGTCATTGAATAATTGATTAAAAAGTGATGATGCACTTGATTATTTAGTCGTTTTTTGCTTTTTACCCTTTCTCTTATTGTTTGATAACTACCAGTTTAAGAGAGTATGAAGGTGGAAAGAAAAAGGAACCTATTGGCTTTATATTCTCAAAAGAAAATTATTGTCATACCCTCATACATCCAGAAATTGACAGTTTTCATCCGATCTGCGCCAAAACTATAGCGAACCACAATAAGTTTTGCAAAAAAAATTTTAAACATTTTTTTTCCCTTCTTTGATAGAAATTTTCCCATAAGGACTCCCTAAAAATGTCCCAAAAACCGGACATGGAGAGTAATCTAATAACTTTTCTTTGAGAAAGTTAAAACAACCTAAATTCGTAAATCCCCCCTTTTTCAAAATAGACGTTCTGGCTTCATTCAATCGAAAATCGAAAATCAATGGTAGTTATTGGTAGTAACGCAAAATCGTCCATTGGCTGGCACTACAAGGAACCCATCCAATCAGAGCTTTGTTTAGGTTAATCAGAGGTTTGCTTGAAACTTGTTTAGTTTAATTAGGTAAGGTTTTAACCTCATTTCGATTTATTTTATTTAAAAACGTTTTTCAATCAATTAAACACGTCAGATGTATAACTCGCATTCTTCCAAGTTTTCGAGATAAATCAGTTAATAGTACAATGGTCAATGGAACGTGAGAGAGTGAAAGTAAAAAAAAAAAATTATAAAAAAATCATAAGAGGGGAAGTATCTCACCGCGAGCATCTTCCTAACACCAGGAGGGAGAAAAAAAGATCCCGATAGTTTCTCCTTAATTTCATTCAAAACTCACGGTCCTTTTCAGTGCTCACGTGAAGCATATCCGATATTCCGATCGCCTTCGGGAAGTACACGAATACAGAAGGGATAAAAAACGCATGTTGATATTTTCACTTTTAACAGTCCAAAAGCGAAGAGAATCCGAAGAAATGGTCATTTAACGCGCATTGTGAAGCATTTATGAATTTTTATGGAAAACCGAATAGAATTCGCTTCCTGGATATATCTGAATTGAGTTATTTTGAGAAATTAGGAATTCCTCGGTAAACATTATACATTTATTTTCCAAGTCGATGAAACCTAAGAGCTGCAGTGTGTCCTAGTGGTTAGCATGTGAGAGACTCATGATGGTGTTCCCTTGAAAAACCAACACCCTTCGCAATTTCACACGTTCACAATTTCATTAAGTTGACAAAAGCACAAAAAGTCTTTTCTAAAATGAAATGTATCTTTTTACGAGCGTTTTTACTTAGCAGCGCATTTCTAGTTGGACGTAGATAATCCAGAGGCGAGGCTCAATTGTTGAAAGTGCGGGGTTCTAAAGGAATTGTCTGCTCGTACATTGAATTATAATTACAGTCGAGAAGGTTTGTTAGATTAGTTAAACCGACTTGACATTTTGATGCGACTCTGATTTCTAGTCTTCAGTTAGCTTTCTCTGTGCTTTTTTTTCCCTTCAAACTTTTCATAGGACAATGTTGGTGTCAGAAATCTAAGAATTTAAGATTTAAAACAGCTTGGTGTAGTAGATTGGAGCCCTTCTTGAATTGATGACCATCAATTTAAAGTTCACGCGGAAAAGTCAGGTGGTATTATCAAACCAAACTTTTTTGGAGGATTTCAAGTTTTCTGGAAAAAATCTGGCACTTAGCACGTTTTAGATGTACGAATAAAACCACCTTTTGGTCCCTACTTTTCTTACCTTTGGGCCCTTTTTTGCTTGATAATCACCGCTTATTATCACTTCCCATCGTCAGAAAAACACCCTATTTTGGCGTTTTTCTGTAGTTTATAGGCCAAAAACCTTGTTCACCTGATTCTCGGGCGACTCCCTCGGTTTTTCGACTGGAAAATGAAAAAAGAAAATTTACTTTACTAAATCCTTGCTCGTTTGCCTCCATCTTTCGGCCAAGAGAAACCCTTTTAACTCGATTTATAGGAGTTTTACTCAATTTTTCGAGAACGAAATACTCTTTTTAGATAGATTTTTTTCTAGATATTTTTCTTTTTTTATAGTCTTTTGCTATCGTTTGTTACTGTCCATTGGCTTAACAGAATTTTCAAAACTTTTTTTTTCCCAGTTTATTAACCACATAACCGCCCTTTTTAATCCAATTTCCGAACGTTTTTCAAAACTTGTCATCCTAATTTTCTTCGATTTTCCGTTCCAGAAAAACCCGTTTTTTAAGTCGTTCGTGCTTTGGCTTTGAGGTTTTGGGTCATTTTCGTCGATTTTCTGGTGTAGAAACACCCGTTTAATCAGGTGTCCGGGCGTTAAACATGCTTTAAACATCTCTTTAACCAGGTTTTGGGTCGTTTTCGCCGATTTTCTGGTGTAGAAACACCCGTTTAATCAGGTGTCCGGGCGTTAAACATGCTTTAAACATCTCTTTAACCAGGTTTTGGGTCGTTTCCGCCGATTTTCTGGTGTAGAAACACCCGTTTAATCAGTTGTTCGGGCGTTAAATCTCTTTTACTAGGTTTTGGGTCGTTTTCGTCGATTTTCTGGTGTAGAAACACCCGTTTAATCAGGTGTCCGGGCGTTTAACATGCTTTAAACATCTCTTTAACCAGGTTTTGGGTCGTTTTCGTAGATGTTCTGGTGTTGAAACACCCGTTAAATCAAGTGTCCGGGCTATAAACATCTCTTTTACCTGTTTTTGGGTCTCATCGATTTTCTGGTGTAGAAACACCCCTTAAATCAGGCGTTCGGGGATTTTTATCACCGGGTTAATAAAGTTCCCCCTTGAAATAAAGTCCTGGTGGCCATCCTGTAATAATTGAAGGAATTTCAACCATTGCTACCAAGTTAGCCCAGTTTTACGTGTGGTATTCCTGTTACTTTCATGAACGGCAAAGACCGCAACGTTTACGTTTTTTAAAACGTGGCTTGGAAATTTTTTTGTTGGTCTTTTTAAACGCTTTTAAAAACCCTCAAAACAGACAAAGAAACAGAAAAGAAACGTGTCTTTCTTTTAAAAATTTTTTATGCTAGTCATTGGCATTCGAACCCAACCCGAAGTAATTACCACATGATATCTCTTTTCGTTTATAGCCTCAAGGGGCTTCAAGCCCTCTTTTATAACATGAGATACTTTAAAATTTAAATTGAACACTTTTACTTCCTTATTTATTAAAAAAATTTTCGCCCATATTTCCTTTATTAGGGAAGTAAAGAATTACTCTTCTATAAATCCTTATTTAGTATTAAGGAAGCTCCGGTGTAAAATTCCATTTTAGAGATCGAAAGCTGAAAAATTGGAATTTCTGGGGAAAAAAATGCTAGTAAGAATATTTTCTTAAAAATTAAGAGGCGCAAGTCACTTTTTAAACCCTCCTATTTTCTAGGGGCCATTAGTAGCCGATTTTGGAGGTTTGGAGTCGTAAGATAAAGGGTCTACCATCAACCAGAGCCCTATCTACCTAATAACTTTTCAGAACCGAATGAAGTTTTTTTTCCCTTCCGACGGACACGCAAGATGAAGGGTAAAGGAATGAAAAAAACTCTATCTTTAAGGTACCTGAATTCTTCCTAGACTTTTTTTTTATTATTTCTTCAAGGTTGTCTATTGAATTATGTACATATTTCCTGTTCGTTTTGATTCTCACAATTTAGAAAGCCGGGCTTAACTTTTTACCTATCGGGAGCCAAAAAAGGTAAATTATTCCGGCTGGATTTCCTGCATGTTTGGAATTCAGAATATTAGACTCCGCTACAATTTTAATGTATGATAGAAAACCCCTATCGACACGACGAGTTCGAAAACCGCAAAAAAGTCAAGCCTTGAATCAACAATTAGAAATTTCGAAAGTAAAACTCTTTAACGAGGGTAAAACGATATAAAAAAAAATTATATCTAAAGCTTCTGACCGAGTAGTTTGATATGAAAACCATAATCGATGAGAAAATACATAATGAGTGCTTTTATTTTTTCTGAGAGCGAATAGGCATGGTAAGTTTTCTATCTCCCAAAAACCGAATGGGTGAATACAACAACTTCTCTTGGAGAAAATTAAAAAATTGGGTCAGAGCAGACAAATAATTAATGAATTTATTAAGTTTGTTGAGAGGGAGAGAGAAATGAAAAACCACATAGTAAAGGTCAAGTAGAAAATGAGAAGAGACTGAAAAATAAGGAAATAGTCCACCTGATGAGGCGTATTACGCCGAAACCGGTCGTGGAATACCTTTTTTTTTTTTCATTTTTCTCCCTCTCAACAAACTTAATAATTGATAAATTCATTGATATTTCCCTAATTATAATGTATAATAATTAATGAAAGAAAAAGAAAAATAGGTGAACCTAGGAAGACCTTTGAAATTCCGGGAAAACCTTTTTTGTCTGAAAGACCAAGGAAAACTCCCGACTATTCAGTATATTCGGAAAAGAATGTCCAAAATACGGTAAATGCGGGTTTCTCGGGCTACAAACTGAGGAAAACACCCAAAAATCCGATAAAACTTGGCCTAAGAACGGTAAAAAAAATTTTTTTTTCCTAAAAGGGGAGCAAAACTTCCTAAAAAAAGGTAAATAGTGTCTTTCTGCGGCTACAAACTGAGGAAAACACCCAAAAATCCAATAAAACTTGGCCTAAGAACGGTGAAAAAAATTTTTTTTCCTAAAAGGGGAGGAAAACTTCCTAAAAAAGGTAAAAAGTGTCTTTCTGCGGCTACAAACTGAGGGAAACACCCCAAGATCCGGTGAAACTTGTGCTCTTCTAGGCAGAAAGACGAAGAAAATGTCCAAAAATCCGGTAAAATGGGGGTTTCTCGGGCAAAAAAAAAGCCGAAATTTTTATCGGAATTTGTCCAATTTTTATAGAATTCCTAGCAATCTTGAAAATCGTCGCGTTAATTCTAACACCGGACAAGTCATTTTTTGTCAGTTTTGAGCCATTGTTTCTGATGATAAATTTTGTGGTGGATCGAATTCCGTTGGCAGTTTAACTCTATAATCAACAGAAAACGCGTAGTTCACGATTTAGCCAACAGGTAATGCATTGATTCAAATGAGAAATTACCTAATCCGCATTTTGGCTCTCCTGAAAACGTTGGAAAAATGACTTGTCCGGTGTTAGAATTAACGCGACGAAATATTGATAGCTTTTTATCCGAAATTGCAAAAATCTGTATAGCTTAAGTTTCGGCCAAGGACCATTGGTCAATCTTCACCAAATTTTCTTCAAAATTTTTTATTACTTAATTTTTAATCGGACCCCCTATAAATAAAAGTTTAAACTTTAAATCATGTGCAGGTATAAAATAAGTTCCAGGGACGATAATCACAGCTCAAAGCCGTAAATTTTAGTTTTTTGAGTGCCTATAGACATAATTCAAGTTTCAGACGAACTAAAAAAGGATTCTGATTATCCAGAAGCGGAAGAAGAACGAGGGGACGTGAGGAAAATAAAAATTTAAAAACATTAAGAAAATTTCACTTTCTTGCATATTTTGCGCTAAAGAGAATTTTTAGTATTCTTTATGTGGTTGAAAGAAAAAGGTGCATTTCCGAAAAGAAACGTCCAAAATATTGTTCCGGTTTTCCAAAGAAAAGTGAAGGTTTTCGTAATTCGTGTATAACTTTCGAACGACCTTTTCACCTCGAATCAATCCATTATTTTGATTTTCGTGTAGGTGAAATTCCAAGATACACATGAAGAAATAAAAGTGAAGAAGTCTCGTGTAGCAAGTCACTACTTTTTTATGTGAGCACCTTCTCCGTCCTGGAAAGGGAAAACGGGCGGCGGGGGTGGGGGGCTTTTGTGTCAGACGTATATATCTTTCGTCCGACCTTGGAGGGGTTTTAGATCATCATCAACCCCGTAGGTAACCGGGCTTTCTACCCGACATGCAGCCTAAATGCATCTCAGTGAATCAGTGTTAAAGTGCGGTTTTTCCTTCGTTTTTATATCCAAACAAATTTTTTCGTGGACATTCATTTCGCCTACATGGTGACAAGTTTTTTCGATATAAGGAAACACCATTCAATACCATGAGGATATTGCTGGTAAGCATTAAATTACATAAATTTAAAAACAGACACTTCAATTCATGTCTTTTTATAGTTTATTGGGTACCCACATCCATTTATTAAACTTTCAAAACAATTTCTGATCGCAAATTATTCCTGCTTGAATGATCATTGAATTTCTAGTGCTTAAAGAAAAATGTCCCAGTCATCCATCAAAAGCTTTTTAAACTTTTTTTTTTAAATCATTGAAAAAATTGCTTTGAATAGTAGTTAATTTTACTTCCTCAAAGGGAAGATATTGTGACACCCTCAATGTCTACAGAACCTGCTTGAAGTTTAGGGGACGAAGGAGTCGCGTTCAGCCCAGAAAAGTTACTAACCAAGTAGAGGAAAATTGATTTTGAGGTTGTCTATCGTGCCGGCTGTCCGTCCATCCGTCACATTTTTCCCAGGACACTTCAAGGCCGCAATTTTTTGCCAAATTGTTTTAAATCTTCTTTTCTCACTTATTTAATTTTGGATTCATTAAGTTTTGGAAGCTTGTGTAAGAAGCAGTTTTTGCCCGTTGGTTATGTTATTTTTTGGTTAATCGTTGACCTTAAGGTGGGGGGGGGGGGGCAGGTGGGAGCCTTCACCATAATGCCATGGCGCCAACTGGAGTGGCCTACCATGTAAACTACAGGACTGGGATCAAAACGGGAGCGGTCATCTATCCACATTCTAACCCAAACGGTCGCATCTTCCTTGATGAAATGGGAACCGCTGATTTTTTTATGTATCTGCAGATTTTTCTGATTCCTGGGTTTCTATAAAGCACAATTTTTGCTACTTTTACGAAATGAGTTTTTTCAGCCGATTTTCCTGGCTGGACGCTCTTCTTCGTGGCTGCTCAGCCGTAAAATAAGGATGGTTTTTTTGAGGTCATAAATCAGAGATTTTGTTCGTTTTCTAAATTTTGAATGCAAAACAGAACGGAGAAATTAGGATTTGTGGCAAAACAATCGGCGGTGGGAAAAAGAAGGTTCGCTCAAATCTGACTGATGGGCGGCACCCGTGTGTACATCACTTATCTCCGTTCCCAAACATCCGACAGCATAAAACACGAGAAACCCCACAAGAACGTACAGTTTTTTCTTTCTGCCCAAGTTAAAAATTAATTTTTAGATATTAAAAACTAATTAATGAAACGACAAATTCATGGAAGCGTGAAAGCGGATAATCTTTTTAAAAACGATGAGCGTCAAAGCGTGAAAGTGATGCCTATGAGCCTTCTGAGTCAAGGGCAAACAATGAATCCGGTAAAGCCGGTCCCGTTTTCTGGAATTTTTAAGATCGAAAAACACTTTTACGGAGTAATAAAAAAAATCTCTCAATCACAGCAGTTAATTTATACTTTCACATCTTCGTTAAAACTTCAAGACGGCTTTAAATTAAAAACGAAACCTGGTTTTTCTGGAGAAATTAGCCCTCTCGCGTACGTTGTGACACCATTTCATCCGATCGGATGGCTCGAAGTTTCATTATTTTGAGATTTGATTACTTGGCGACATTGGAAACTTAAAAACAACAAAAATTATCGGTGGGGTCGTTTGACTTTATTAAAACTAAAACTGAGCCCAATTTTCGCGCCCAAAGATCGCGGTGAATGTGGTCTAAAAACACCTCAGTTAAAAGGTCGAAAAAAGGTAAAAATGAAGGTTTTCAAGAGAAATGTTGTCTTAAAAAACAAACAGGTACATAATGGAGATTTACCAGTCACCCTGTTCTTATCTAGGATAATATTTTTACTCCATTAGAAAAGAAGTTTAAACTCCAGATGTAAATAAGGGCTCTTCAGAATAAAATTATGTGCATATTAAGCCTTCCATTGAAGGATCATAAAGGCTTAATTTCCATGAAAATATTTTTAAAAATTATTATTGGCTTTTGTTCTTCAGAAATTATTTATGTAAATAAAACTAACGATATGGGATACTCACGGGAAGTCGGAAAAGAAAGAAAAAAGCTGTCAGAATCGGAACGCTTTTAATCGGGTTAAGAGGGGAAAAGTGAAGGAAAAGAAAAGCCGAAGACTTCCCACAGAATGGTCCCTCCCCAACCGGCAATTATAGAAGATCTTTACCACGCGAGTGATTTATTAAATCACGAACGTCGGAAGTTCCTTGAAAATCCTAGGAGTTTTTATTGAGATACGTATTTCGATAGCTGCGGAACGAAATGGGAGAAAATTTTAAGATAAACGTCATTTTTGATGGTCAAAATATTTAATAGATCTGAGGAAGAGAGAAACAATAAACAGGAATATTTCACGACCGGTTTCGACCTAATACGTCTCTTCAGGTGAACTATTTTCTGATCATTATCTCTATCAGATTTTTCTGTGAACTGTAAGGCGGGCGGTAGTAAATTCGGCCAATCCTATACCTGCCCGTATCAATCTGACCCTTGACGAGTTGGTAAATTCGGCCAGTTAGTTCTAACACCGGACATTTTTCCAAGGTTTTCATGAGAGCCAAAATACGGATTAATTTATCATTGGAATCAATGCATCACCTGTTGGCTAAATCGTGAACTACGCGTTTTCTGTTGGTAATACGGTTAAACTACCAACTGAATTCGATGCTCCACAAAATTTACCATCAGAAACAATGCTTAACTAAAAATTGATAAAAAATGACTTATCCTGTGTTAGAACTAACGCGACGACATACAACTTACGCTTCTTATTAAATTAATTGCGGAGCATTAATTAACTGAATAATCTTATTTTGAGATCTTTTCATAACAATTTTTGTATTTAATTTTCGTTAATTCCAATTAGCATTCAAAATCGATAAAGTATATTTATTATTTACACATTACATTGGCCGAATTTACATATTAAAGGGTTAACTATTTCCACAAGTTGGCCGAATTTACATGTCTGTATCCCGGTTAAGTCATTAAATTGGCCAATCGCCCAAGGAAAAGAACGATCTACTGACCCTTTCTACGCTCTCAGAGAAATAGAAAGAGACAAAAGGAAAATAGTTCACCTGATGATACCTATTAGGTCGAAACTGGTCGTGAAGTATTCCCGTTTAATGCTTCTCTCTTACTTAAATCTTTTACTTATGAAAATAAGCCTTGGAATAAACGAAATATTTTATTCATGGTGATTTTAAAAAATTACTTTATACAGCTCTAACTTTCCCACTTCGAAATTAAACCATACTTTCAAAAAAGGATGGATTTTAAGATAAGTGAGAGTAGTTGAGGAGCGAGTGTCAATTTTGAGAATTTTTAATGGTGAGGCCGCAAAGGATCGGTGGTCCGGTTTCGACCATTATTACTGGTTACAGGGAAGGCTTGAACCCCCCCAGGCGGGAAGCTTTCAAATTTTTTTGCCTTGATATTGTCTTTTTTAAATCGATTTCAAATGCTTGCGTTTCGTGCAAAAAAAACCGAAATCACATACACGAAGGGGAGAATCCTGAGACGAATAAGGTCAAAAGAAAAACTGAGAATTCGCTTCAGAAATGTGTTAATTTCATTTTTTAAACAGTATGTCCACGTGAAAGGGAAGACAAATGAATGGCATCGTTAATTGTATCGTTTGTCTTGTTGAGGGATCTTCGCGAAAGTCGCCTTCGGAATGTACAAGATCATCAATGTCCAGAGTTCATGAACTTTCTTAAACATAAAATTGCCCTTTCATTAATACGGAGCGACTTAGAAGATAATGAGCTGAGGCCTTTTTTTTGTGTCTCTCATCCAAATTTCACTTTCTACTAACTTTCTGGAATATTTTATCAACTAAGGATTTCCTCGTTTTTTTCCCCGGGAGGTAAATAATTTGTCCAAAAATTTTATTTGGAAAAATTTAAGGCTGTGAAAGTGAGGGGAATGAATTATGTATATCATGTTGTCCTGTCATTAAAATCCGGGCTCATCACTATTCGTGTTATGGTCACTGTTTTCACTCTTTGCAAATCCTGATTTCACCCTAATAAATTCCAATGTTTCTATTCACAATATATAAAATTACGTGTATTGTCTTTATAAAAAGCCTAATATTTTAGCGTTTTCTAAATACGATCAAGTAGAAATTTCGCTTCATATTCGCTTCGATATTCAACGACTGGTTTCGGCCTAATGGGGCTCATCAGGTGGACTATTTAGACATTTTTCATTGTCCAAAAAGCACCAAAATCGGCTGAAAACGGTGTTTCTTTGCTAAAAGATCAATGAAATAGCGGAAAAAAACGGTGTTTCTTTGCTAAAAGATCAATGAAATCGGGTAAAATGGAGGTTTCTGGGCCGAAAAACTGACGAAAATGAACCAAATTCCTGTGAAAAGGAGGTTTCTGGACAAAAAAAATACGAAAAAGTAGAAAACTTCGCTTCGTTATTCAACGATCGGTTTCGGCCTAATAGGGCTCATCAGGTGGACTATTTCCATATTTTTCATTGTCCAAAAAGCACTAAAATCGGGTAAAAACGGTGTTTTCTTGCTAAAAGATCAATGAATTCTGGTAACATTTGCGGGCCGAAAAACTGACGAAAATGAACCAAATTCCTGAGAAAAGGAGGTTTCTGGACAGAACCTCTTTCTAACAAATACGAAAAAGTAGAAAACTTCGCTTCAATATTCAACGACCGGTTTCGGCCTAATAGGGCTCATCAGGTGGACTATTTCCATATTTTTCGTTGTCCAAAAAGCACCAAAACCGGGTGAAAACGGTGTTTCTTTGCTAAAAGATCATTGAATTCTGGTTAAAAATTTTGTAGGCCGAAAAATTGACGCAAATGAACCAAATTCCTCTGAAAAGGAGGTTTCTGGACAGAACCTCTTTCTAACAAATACGAAAAAGTAGAAAACTTCGCTTCGATATTCAACAACCGGTTTCGGCCTTATAGGGCTTATCAGGTGGGTTATTTCCATATTTTTCATTGTCCAAAAAGCACCAAAATCAGGTAAAAACGGGGTTCCTTTGCCAAAAGATCAATGAAATCGGGTAAAATGGAGGTTTCTGGGCCGAAAAACTGACGAAAATGAACCAAATTCCTATGAAAAGGAGACTTCCGGACAGAAATTTGGAGAAATACGCCCCAAAATTGCTAAAATCGTTCCTCCTGCTTTAAAAAAGCGATAAAAATCCTAAATTCGGAGGGGAATAAAATGAGGGAGTTAAAAAAAAACTTTATTGGTAATGTTGGATCTAATATGTATTTTTGGCCTTCCCGGGCCGCCTATGGCAGTTCACAAATTTTTTTTTCTGACAAAACCGCTTTGAAATATTATCAAAGAAACTTCAAAGTGAAATTTTCACGATATTGTAAACGAAAATTCTTTATTGTATTTTTTATCATGAGAAGGAATTTTATAAAGCGAATTTTTGATGATGGGTTAAAATATTTTAAAATGACATGTTGTTGAACCTGGTGTTTCGTGGGATCGGGCCGGGGTGGAGAAAGTCAATGATTGCCCGTCTACGTGAGCCTGAAAAGAGCCGGAGTCTCATTCATGAAAATGGGAACGGATCGGAAGCGAGATAGGAACGTTTAATTAAACCCTTCCACAAAATATTACGAATCTACCGTTTTGCCAAATCGTCAAATTTTAGTATTCGCGTTTTAAAAATTTAAACTTTCACAGCCTCATTGAGAAATCAGATACAGAATATCTCTTATTTCTATCAATAACTCCGGAACGACTTGACCGGAGCGTAATCAAGCACCCAATTTTCACCCTACAAGGCTTTTACCAAGGTTGTCTGTGGCACCGGCCGTCCGTCACCAGTTTTTTCTAGAACACGCAATTTTCATCAAAAAACAGAATCTTTATAATCTAAAAAATGTCGAGATTTTTTTTTTTTAAATTCCCATCAGTTTTTCTAAAGTTTTATTGGTTGCGTAGAGGACGTCCGATGTTCAACTTCTCCAATCTATAATTGAAAAATTCGAAAATGCTATGAGCAGATAATTTATGGCTTTATCAATAAAATGATTGAAAAAATTCCAAGAAAATAATTTTTCAATTACATAAATTGAACTTTTTCAATTTATGATTTAATTATTTTCTCTTTTTATGAGACTTTACTTTGTTGAAGTTTACAAACGCTTTTAACGATTTTATTTGTCTTCCTAATGTTTATTCAGTTTTAGCACACTTTCGAGTTTTTTCAGAAATTCAAAAAAACAAAAATATGGCAACGCCATCGTTTAGCGCGAAAGTGAGTGTCGGAAAAGATTTTGCCAAAAAGGCGACCTTGAATTGAGAAAATTATCGTGAAATTTTGTTGTTGTTATAATTGAGAATAACGTAAGTTAAGGATCAGAAACGAGAGAGAACCTGGAAGAATGGAGTTCCCACATCTTATCAAAAAGCGTAAAAAAGGGGAAGGATATGGGCCTCGCTAGTGAAACTTAACAATAATTAACGCGGTGTGAGAACTGGGGATTTGGAGCGCCTCTCCCTTCCGTTTTTCAGACGCGAAAAAAACGCGCGAGTTCGCGCGACAAAATTGCTAAACGATGAATCTCCGGAACAAAAGATCCAGAGAAAGGGCAATTTGTCTTATCCGATCATTCCCATCTTTTTTTTCGATACCTCACGTCTCTCTCGATAGTTGACCTTTAGTCCCTTTTTTGAAATGAATTTTTTAAATTGTCCTCCATTTCAGGAAAGATGAGATGAAAAAATTTTCTGACAACGGAACTTTTTTTTTTCTATCAAATCAGGAAAAGGTTGCAAATTCACATCCAAAGTAGGCTTCCCATTTTGACGTGCCCAAAAAAAATTGATTGAACAAACAAAAGGATTAAGGAATAATCAGAAAATTGATTTAAAAAAAATTCTAGACAATTTTGCATTCACAAAAAGAAAAAAACCCATTAAAATCACATTAAGTTCATTAATAATCGTGGGTAAACATGGATTAATTTTAGCGACACAGATCAGTTTTCCGTTCTCACATCTTTAAAGTTGGATGAAGAATTTCGGAAAAAGCTTCCGACGAATCCCAAGATAAGAAAAAAGTAGATCGTGGTAAAAATTTAGTTTAGAACAAATATTGCACCCTTGGGGTCTCCTTGACCCTACAGGGTCTTTATGACCCCTTTTAAAATATTTTTTGAGGGTATTAAAACCACGTTTTTTAAAGAATTTAAAATTAAATGGTAAACGTTTTGTAAGGTTAGGGGTGGAAACAAGTTTTTCAGTCTAATTACGATGGTGAGAGGACAGAAGCTAGTTTTCCAAGCTCCCCTTGGTGATGTTTACTTATTTCTTTTGTAAAACTACCTAATTTTTTCTTTGCTTCATTTTATAAAACAAGTAGATACCCTGTATATTTAAAAAAAAATTTCTTTACCATTTCCCAAGAAAGGTGTTGAAAAAGAGCACTTTCACTGGTCGAGAAAAGTGAAGAAGACACACGTTAATAAAAAAAACAAACCCCGAGATTCGTCCTAATTTTATTATAATTGCCTCCGTATTATGCGAAAGTTGGTTTTGTTTCATTTTTTTGGCCTTTTTTTAAAATTGATTTTGTTGTAATCAATTTACAACCAGGAAGTAAAATACGAGCATTTTCTTAGGAAAGAAAAATATTCAAACCACGGCTTGAAAAGAATGACTGTAATTTTCAACCTCATTGTATCCTTCATATAGAAACGAAATTTCGCCGGACGGGAATTCATAGTCATAACGCAAGTTGGAGATTGAAAACGAAAGTGTTCGTTTCGGAAATTTTATTAATTTTTCGAGAGATATTATAAATTTGGTCCCCAGGTGTAGAAAGCCCTGGTGTTTCCCTTCAATTGTTTTGCGGCTAACCGCCTAAAAAGTGGTTACTGCAGTAAAAACATCGCTTGAAATTTTGAGGAAATGAAAGATAAATTCGAGTGAAAAGTCTGAAAAATATTTACTTTTCTTTTTACATATTTACAGAAACTCTTCAAAAATCAAGATTTTCACCAATCTCCTCTTCAAAAATAGAAGAATTTTTGCAAAGTTTTTTTACTGGAGTTAACCAATTGCTGAATTTTTTCTCTTATTATTGAAGCAAGTAAATTAGGTAAATTAGGGAGAAGAAAAGAATATTAGAAAAATTTAATCCCCAGTGGGATTTGAACCTACGATATTTGGGTTTCAAGTCCAAGGCAAGAGAGACCAATCTGGTTCCTTATTTCATACGTTTACCTTAAACTGTTTAACTTTTACTGCAAATTTTTCAAAATGTTTGATCAAAAATCCATCGAAATTTTGACCGCCTGGCCCAGTTATTCTCGCGATTTTATTGCACGTATCAAACAATGGTTATTCTAGGGATTCTCACGGTTCACTTGTACTTTCTAAACCTTCTCCCTTTGCTTCGTTTCCTTTGTAATTATTAAATTCACCTTTTTTCGCTATTCTTTAGCCTTTTTTTTAATTCATCTCCTGCGTGTGTTCCTTTTCTCACTTACTTATCCCATGGTGTTGACAGAATTAGAGTACACGTAAATATTGTTCAGATAAAAAATATACTTTCCTACACTTAGGAAAACAGGTACCAACGACTTGTTATACATACTAAAAGGCGCAGAAACTCCTTTTATATCGGATTGTCGCGCCTCTCTTGGCTCTTTTGGCACAGAAACTGTCGAATTTTTAGGTCTTCTCCTGGCTCTTTGGGCGCAGAAACTCCCTTTTTATCGGATTTTTACTTCGTCTCTTGGCTCTTTTGGCGCAGAAACTTCCGTTTTATCGGATTTTTAGTTCGTCTTTTGGCGCAGAAACTCCCTTTTTATCGGATTTTTAGTTCGTCTCTTGGCTCTTTTGGCGCAGAAACTGTCGAATTTTTAGGTCTTCTCCTGGTTCTTTGGGCGCAGAAACTCCCTTTTTATCGGATTTTTAGTTCGTCTCTTGGCTCTTTTGGCGCAGAAACTTCCGTTTTATCTGATTGCCCCGCCTCTCCTGGCTTTTGGCGTAGAAACTCCATTTTTATCGGATTTGTAGGTCTTCTGCTGGCTCTTTAGGTCCAGAAACTTCCATTTTATCGGATTTTTAGGTCTTCTGCTCGCTCATTTGGCACAGAAACCACCATTTTGTCGGATTTTAGGTCTTCTCTTGGCTCTTTGGGCTCAGAAACTCCTTTATATCGGATTGTCCCGCCTCTCTTGGCTCTATAGGCCCAGAAACTCCTTTATATCGGATTGTCCCGCCTCTCTTGGCTTAATAGGCCCAGAAACTACCAATTTATCGTATTTTTAGGTATTCTCTTGGATCTTTTGGCCCAGAAACTACCATTATATCGGATTTTTAGGTCTTCTCTTGGCTCTTTGGGCTCAGAAACTCCCTTTTATCGGATTGTCCCGCCTCTCTTGGCTCTTATGGCGCAGAAACTACCATTTTATCGGATTTTCCGGTCTTGTCTTGGCTCTTTGGGCGCAGAAACTCCTTTTTATCGGATTGTCCCGCCTCTCTTGGCTCTTATGGCGCAGAAACCACCATTTTATCGGATTTTCCGGTCTTGTCTTGGCTCTTTGGGCGCAGAAACTCCTTTTTATCGGATTGTCCCGCCTCTCCTGGCTCTTTAGGCCCAGAAACTACCATTTTATCGAATTTTTGGTCTTCTTCTGGCTCTTAAGGCCCAGAAACTACCATTTTATCGAAATTTTTGGTCTTCTTCTGGCTCTTTGGGCCCAGAAACTGCCCTTTTTCGGCCTTGTGGTATCAATTTACCCACTATCGAGAAAGTTGCTCGAGAAAAAAAGTCCGGCGAAAAGGAAGCGTTGTAATCGTTAATTCCGTCAACGTCTTTGGTTTCAATAACTGAATTTTACGCTCGCATAATAATAAAGTGTGCAAATCACACTGTGGTATGAGTGAAAGGGGAAATTGTGCTCTGATTTTTAAAGACGGAATGGTAATCTTTGAGCAAATAGTTGTTTGATGATCCCAGTGTTTATGTACAAAGAGTATGAAATTTTTTGGATTACGCAATTATTCGTTTTGGCTCAATAATTGCTCCGTTTCCAATTTTTAGGTTCAGTTTTGAGATCTTAATTTTGATCAAGATCCGTCTTCCTTTGAAAGGTACCAACGTGGGAGTTTTCCCAACTTTTCATCTCCTCCGATGCTTTCACCACTTCCTGTCGGAAACCAATAGACTTATTTATGAGTAACCCATATAAGATATGCTAATTGTGCTCTTTTTTCAGATCTTCCTTCTGGTTGCACCTTTAATAGATGGTCACTTAGAGCCTGTTCCGGTCGGACATTTGACGCCTCCGAAGGAGAACGATCGATCTGTACGAAGTGCTCAACAGGAAGGGTTTTTGTCGAAGATTAAAAGTTGGTTTTGGCCTGGAGCTAGTCAACAAGCGGTGACTCCGGCACAACCTGAAGCAAGAGGGAAAGCTTTGGCGAGTGGAACAGAGCAGAAAGGAGTTTGGGCGGAAAGCGGGAGAAAAAAGCCGTCTTGTAGCCCGTGTAACAGCGTACCATGGGTCCCTATAGCTAGGGCAGTCAATTTCCCTCCACAAGGTGGAGATGAGCACTTGTATTCACTTCAGGTGCCTACTATCAACGTAGGAGCCATCCCTCAATCCCACTACGGGCCACCAAAACCAGAATATGGGCCACCTAAACCAGAATACGGGCCACCAAAACCCGAATACGGGCCACCAAAACCAGAATACGGGCCACCAAAACCTGAATACGGGCCACCAAAACCCGAATACGGGCCACCAAAACCAGAGTATGGGCCTCCAAAGCCAGAATATGGGCCACCAAAACCAGAATATGGACCTCCAAAACCGGAATATGGTCCACCAAAAACGGAGTATGGCCCTCCGAAGACGGAGTATGGACCCCCGAAGCAAGAATATGGACCTCCGAAACCGGTGTATGGCCCACCTAAGCCTGAATATGGGCCCCCAAAACCAGATTTTAGCTCTCCACCACAAGATGGTTCTCCTCCTCTTGGTGATTATGGACCACCACCTAAGCAAGAATACGGACCACCTTCTGATTTCGGAGTTCATAAGCAAAATTTTGGATCACCAATTGCTTACTTTATGACGCCTCCTCCTCCTGGACCCCAGTTCACCTGGTTTGCAACCTCCTGGGCATTACCAGGAACAATCTTGGGATTCACATTCTGCAGACAGCGGTCCGAAACCATCTTATGTTCCAAGCTCACCTTTGAACTCGCATCAAGCTCCGGTAAAAATATTTCCGCCGAGAAGACCGCCGAAACATCCGGATATCTTCCTGTGCCTCCGAAGATAAGAGAGCAACCTCCTAGACACTCGTATTCCCTCAACAGATGTTCGCTCAGCAGAAACCTATGTATGTCCCGAGTACGAACCCCAGATGGTACGCCACCCTTCACCCTCACAGCAAAATATACCTCCTCCTTTTAGTTATCAGCAATTTTAACTCCTCCGCCTGCCACTCCTTCAGAACCTTACCATTCCTACAACTCCTCCGCCTGCCACTCCTTCAGAACCTTACCATTCCCTACAACATGATCCTTCAGGCCCTACTGCTCCTGAAAACGCCTGTAGTAAATGTCCCCCGACAGGACCCGACCTCAGCCATCATGATCAAAATTCACCTGTGACAGAAGAAGCTAAAAATGCCATCGGAAATTTCGGTAATTTGCCATTGAGTGATTCTGCTCACGAAGCATCAAGTTTGAGCACGTTCTCAGGATCGACGCAATCTCCAAATTATGAGATCGGGGTCACTCCGAAGACTCAGGTCGACGTATCTAAAAGTGTTCCATTAAGTGAATTTTAGCGTCTCTGGAAAAGAAAAGGTTTTTTAGGAAGGTTAAAGAGTTCTGGAGAAGAAGAGACAGTTTTTCGCGAGATTTCTGAGTTTCTTGATAGAAAAAGGTCGTATTTAGAAAGATTTTAGCGTCTCTGGAAAAGAAAAGGTAGTTTTTAGAAAGGTTTAAGAGTTTCTGGAAAAGAAGAGATTGTTTTGGAAAAGATTTCAAAGTTTCTCGATATTAAAAGGTCGTTTTTAAAGAGATATTAGCGTCTCTGGAAAAGATAAAGTGGTTTTTAGAAAGGTTTGCGAGTTTCTGGAAAAGAAGAGAACGTTTTTTGAAAGATATCCGAGTTTCTCGATAGAAAAAAGAAGGTTTTTTTTGAAAAATTTCACTATTTTTGGATCAAAATTTAATGTTTCCGGAACAAAAAAAAAAGTTTTTGGCGAGTTTTCCGGACAAAAGGTTTTTTATGCAGATTCCAAGAGACCAAAACATGGAGGGTATCACAACAACTTCTCATTGAATTTTTTTTACCTTAAAAATCCAGGAATTTTGGTTCAAAAAATCTGCAACCTGCTAACAATTTTGGTATTGTGATACCCTCCAAGGTGGTTTTCGGACGTCAACCATTTTCATCGATCTTCAGCACTCTGGACCTCCTTTATGTAATTTCATCGAAGTTTTCACCAAATTCTGGACTACTCTGTATATTTTCTGATTTCGCTTGCGTTTGAAAATGTTCTTTTTTATTTTGAAAAACTGAGAAATCACCAGAAAAACGCCACTTTTAAAAGGATAAAAACTTGAGAATTTCGGTGGATTTCGTACGGCCGGCTGGCCTGAGAGTCTTAAGCCTACGTAGCACAGAATAAAACTGAATGTCCGCAGAATTTCTGGCACTTTTTGTCAAAAACGTGTGGGGGACAGAAGAAGGGGAAGCGTTTAAAAAGTCCCTATTTAAAGTCCCCTCCACAAATCCCGCATTCCCCTTCCATTTTTATACAGGGGAGCACACAAAAAAAGGGCGTCGGGGGTGGACTTTGGCTCTGGCTTTGAGCCCGAGCAGTCGCTTCCCGTTCGACTTGTAAAACCCTCCATTATTATTTTCACGTTTTGGCACCCGGGCGGATTATAAATTTCAATATCACTCACAAATGATGGCAAAAACATCCCATTTTGAACTCGTACCAACGGATATTCCCACATATAAATCATACCATCTGTTTGAAAAATCTATTTTTTTACTCTAATTTTCACCCTTTTTTTGGTTATTTGGATCGTGAGTACAGTAGCGTAAAAAGAGCCAAGGCAGTGGAGTAAAAAAGAGCCAAGATGTTAAAATAAAAAGAGCCAAAATAAAACGGTGAATCAAGTCAAGACAATGGCGTAAAAAGAGCCAAATATGGCGTAATAAAGATCTAAGACATTGCCCTAAAAAGAGCCAAAAATTATTACCGTAAATGGAGCCAGGACAATGGCGTAAAAGAGCCATAAATGGCGTACTAAACAGGCTAGACATTGCCCTAAAGAGAGCCTAGACATTACCGTAAATGGAGCCAAGACAATGGCCTAAAAGATCTAAGACATCTCCATAAATAGAGTCAAGACGGTGGCGTAAAAAGAGCAACCTATGGCGTTATAAAGAGGCAAGACGTTGCCCTAAAAAGAGCCAAGACACAACCGTAAATAGAGCCAAAACAATGGCGTAAAAAAAGATCTAAGACATTACCCAGAAGAGAGCCATAGACATTACCGTAAATAGAGCCAAAACAATGGCGTAAAAGAAGATTTAAGACATTACCACAAATAGAGTCAAGGCGGTGGCGTAAAAAGAGCCAAAAATGTCGTAATAAAGAGGCAAGACGTCGCCCTAAACAATGGCGTAAAAAAGATCTAAGACATTACCCTGATGAGAGCCTAGACATTACCGCAAATAGAGCCAAGACAATGGCGTAAAAACCTAACACATTACCATCAATAGAGTCAAGACAGTGGCGTAAAAAGAGCCAACAATGGCGTAACAAAGAGGCAAAACGTTGCCCTAAATAGGCGTAAAAAGAACAAAAAATGGCGTAATAAAGAAACAAGACATTACCCTAAAAGAGCCTAGACATTATCGTAAATAAGAGCCAAGACAATGGCGTAAAAAGAGCTAAATAAATTGCGTAATAAAATAAAAGACATTGCCCGAAAAAGAGTCAAGACATAACCGTAAATAGAACCAAGACATTGGCGTAAAAGAAGATTTCAGACATTACCATAAATAGAGTCAAGACGGTGGCGTAAAAAGAGCCAACTATGGCGTAATAAAGAGGCAAGACGTTGTCCTAAAAGGATCCTAGACATTACCGTAAATAGAGCCAAGACAATGGCGTAAAAAGAGCCAAAAATTGCGTAATAAAGAGGCAAGACGTTGCCCTAAACAATGGCGTAAAAAGAGCCAAAATAGCGTAACAAAGAGGCAAGACAATTGCCCTAAAGGGAGCGTAGACCGTAAATAGAGCCAAGACAATGGGGTAAAAAGAGCCTAAAATGGTTAAAATAAGAAAATCCTCAGCATTACCGTAAGAAGAGCCAAAATTGTATAATAGTAACTCAACCATATTCATAGTTTAACTTTAAACAGGTGTTAATTATACGTTTTAACTTCCTTAAAGAAGTTATCGTGATACCCTCAGGGTTTCTTGGGGAAGGGTCTTAGTGATCTCAACTTTGCCTGTGGTGCCGGCCGGCCGTCCATGGCCACAGTTTTCAAACGATTTTCACCAATTTTTTTTTTTTTGTTTCAGGTTCGAGGCTTGCTATTTGGAAAAAAAATAAGAAAAAAATGAAAAATCATGATAAAAGCGGGAGGTCAGTGGTTTGAGTGAGATGAAACCGAGCTTTGTTCTCTCGCACGACCGCATCCACACCTCTCCGGTCAAAATGTGGCTTCGCCGCCTCTCCAAACAAATGGAAGGACAAAAATTTTTTTTTTTTTTGAGGAAAAAAAATGTTTTTCTCTCCTTTAGGATGTTTGGGTTAAGCAATTTAGTGGAGGAAGGAGGTTGAAATAGAGCTGAGGCTAAGAATATATCCGTTTTCTAACGAAAATTGCTCTGGAGAGGTTCTATTTCCTCGAAGGCACTAAAGATCCAATTTCTCAGAATCAGCCCTCCGTGTAAGTGCGAAGCGTCTCGCAATTAATTCGCTCCCCGGAATGGCTGAGGATGGCGGAGAAGCGGGCGGGGGGATCCTCGGCAACCGAGTTTTCACGGTGACTTGCGACCAACGAGCCGGAAAATCAAGCGATTCCTAGTTTCCACCCCCGACGACGAACGAGAATTTATTTATTTTTTTCATTTCTAACCTTTGTTTCAACGAATTTTGACAATTCAAAGAGAAAAAATGGCTCAATCGATTTTTAAACATCACCAATCGCTTCAGCGACCCAAAAAACATATATTTAGACACCCAACAAGGCATATCTAAGATCAAATTTTAACTCCGATTAGTCATCTAAACAGCCGTTATCCTACTTATAGCATGTGGGAATTCCTAAAATATGTTTTTGGGCTTTTTAATGCAATTGGGAACTCTATCTGGCGTGCAGAAGAGCATAAAATTCGGTTTTCAGCGTTATTCAGGAGAAAGGATGGCCTAATCGACTTTTAAACACCACCAATCGCTTCAGCGACCCAAAAAACATATATTTAGACACCCAACAAGGCATAGCTAAAATCAAAAATAAACCCCGTTTAAACCCAATTAAACCCGGATTAACGTAGGTGTTTAAAATAAGCATCTAAAACGCGTTCTCAGGTCTAAAAAAGTTACTGGAGGATTGCTATTTCACTCGGGGAATTTTAATCTCGATAAACATCCGAGCTGTTTTCCTCTTTTCAGTGAACAACATTCGAAAACGTAATAATCCCGGCGGCGGAGTTTGAAAAATCACCGGGAGGATACGTCCATAAACATGGGAAGTGTTTTCAAAAGAGGGGATTTATGTTTGGCTAGTGGGGGGGGGGAGGGGGGGGGGGATTTGGTCCGAGTCGTTACGTGCGATAATAGTTAACTCTTTTCACGCCCCACACGGTTTTAAACTCGAATATCCGCTTTTTCGACGAATCCGGGTCAAAAGCTCCCCCGCCGGGGGTGGCGACTCTTCAATTCTTTGTCATCGCGTTTAAATCACGATCTTTATTTGCTTTTGTCCCCGGGCTGTCAACGCCAGTGGAGTTTTGAGAGAAACAAAAACGGGGCTTTTACAAAATATATTTCCGGACGTCCCACACTCGTTTATCCCGGTAAAAACGAGTGCCACGAGTACCACTCGAACAAAACTCCACCCAAAATAAATCTCTCTCGAGCCTAATTAATCCTCGAGCCACCTCAGCGGAGAATTTACCCTCATTATTTTCCAAAAATCATCATTTTTCATTCTAAAATTGATCACTTCAGGCAAAGAAATGGACGAAAGCGCTTCTTAACGGAAAGAAGTCGAATTATCGTAGAGGAGATGCTATCTATTTTACAAGCTATGTACACGTAGGCCTTGAACTACATCCCCTCTACGATAATTCCACTTTTTTACGTTAAGAATCGCTGTAGTAGTTTGTTAATCTAATATTCTAAATGGTTTTAAACGTGAATTTTAGGAGATGTTATCTATTCTTCATTTTTTGTTCCGGTGTAGGCCTTAAACTACATCTCCTCTACGATAGTTCCTCATTTTTCCGTCAAAGAACGCTGTTTTCATTGGTTTTTTAATCGTGTTTTTCATTTTAAATTTTATCCCTCCAGGCTAAGAAATGGACGACATCTCTTTTTAACGGAAAGAAGTGGAATTATCGTAGAGGAGATGCTATCTAATTTACAAGCTATGTACGCGTAGGCCTTAAATTACATCCCCTCTACGATCTTTCCACTTTTTTACATTAAGCAGCGCTGTAGTATTTTGTTAACCTAATATTCTAAATGGTTTTAAACGTAAATTTGGGGAGATGTTATCTATTCTTCATTTTTTGTTGCGGCGTTGGCCTTTAAACTACATCTCCTCTACGATAGTTCCACATTTTTCCGTCAAGGAACGCTGTTTTCATTCGTTTTTTTATTCGTATTTTTCATATTAAATGTTATCCCTCCTGCCTAAGAAATGGACGTCATCACTCTTTTTAATGGAAAAAAGTGGAATTATCGTAGAGGAGATGCTATCTAATTTACAACCTATGTACGCGTAGGCCTTAAATTACATCCTCTCTACGATAATTCCACTTTTTTACGTTAAGCAGCGCTGTAGTAGTTTGTTAACATAATATTCTAAATGGTTTTAAACGTGAATTTGAGGAGATGTTATCTATTCTTCATTTTTTGTTCCGGTGTAGGCCTTAAACTACATCTCCTCTACGATAGTTCCTCATTTTTCCGTCAAAGAACGCTGTTTTCATTGGTTTTTTAATCGTGTTTTTCATTTTAAATTTTATCCCTCCAGGCTAAGAAATGGACGACATCTCTTTTTAACGGAAAGAAGTGGAATTATCGTAGAGGAGATGCTATCTAATTTACAAGCTATGTACGCGTAGGCCTTAAATTACATCCCCTCTACGATCTTTCCACTTTTTTACATTAAGCAGCGCTGTAGTATTTTGTTAACCTAATATTCTAAATGGTTTTAAACGTAAATTTGGGGAGATGTTATCTATTCTTCATTTTTTGTTGCGGCGTTGGCCTTTAAACTACATCTCCTCTACGATAGTTCCACATTTTTCCGTCAAGGAACGCTGTTTTCATTCGTTTTTTTATTCGTATTTTTCATTTTAAATGTTATCCCTCCTGCCTAAGAAATGGACGTCATCACTCTTTTTAATGGAAAAAAGTGGAATTATCGTAGAGGAGATGCTATCTAATTTACAACCTATGTACGCGTAGGCCTTAAATTACATCCTCTCTACGATAATTCCACTTTTTTACGTTAAGCAGCGCTGTAGTAGTTTGTTAACATAATATTCTAAATGGTTTTAAACGTGAATTTGAGGAGATGTTATCTATTCTTCATTTTTTGTTCCGGTGTAGGCCTTAAACTACATCTCCTCTACGATAGTTCCTCATTTTTCCGTCAAGGAGCGTTTTTTTCATTCGTTCAACTTCTTTTCTAACAGACGGTTTTAAATGTAGAATAATCTACTGTTAACCATTAAAAACTTCCAAAAAACCACCCATAACGTAAATTGAGTGACAAAAATTCAAGGGATCTTCAATGTGGGATAAATATCTCCACTACATTAGTTCTAAATTTTGCCGTCCGGTTGAGATAATACCCTTTTTGGTAATTTTACAACAGCTATTTTTTTCCGTTGGTTAAAACCAGTTTTTAGTTAAAAATCGACAACAGTGTACCTTCATGGCGAAAATTAGAACTAATATAGTGGAGATACGATCCCTTCTACAAGGTTTATTAGCGTTTTTAGTCTTGAAATGTGCGTTATTGCCTTTTTTGGTGTTTTTGTTGGTTAGAACCAGATGTCAATGTAGCCGGCTGAAGATCGACAACAGCGTTACTCCACGGTGAAATTTAGAACTAATATAGTGGAGATATAATCCCTTCTACAAAGTTTATTAGCGTTTTTAGTCATAAAATAACCGGCTCCGTGGCTGGTGGGTTCAGTCTCTGACTCACACCACGGAAGACCGGGGTTCGATCCCAGGTTGGGTATAGGGATTTTTGGTTGGAAGTAAAATTCCAATTAAAATATCCCTCTACAAAATCTGTGGATAATTTAGTTAGGCCACTCCTCTGGTAGTTGGTCCCGAAAAAAGGGCGCCACGGCATTATGGCGAAAGCCCCCGCCTGGGTCCAACCCCCCTCCCCCCCTTGTAACGGCCTGAGGCCAACAAGTATCAAAAAAGAGTAGATTGACCAATAGGAAGAGTAAGCCTCTTGCTCATTGGTTATATCTACTTTTTTTTTAAAAAAAAAAAAAAAAAAAGTCATAAAATGTGCATTTTTGGTGTTTTCGTTGGTTCGAACCAGTTGTCAAAGTAGCCGGCTAACGATCGACAACAGCGTTACTCCACGGTGAAATTTAGAACTAATATAGTGGAGATATAATCCCTTCTACAAAGTTTATTAGCGTTTTTAGTCATAAAATGTGCATTTTTGGTGTTTTCGTTGGTTCGAACCAGTTGTCAAAGTAGCCGGCTAACGATCGACAACAGCGTTACTCCACGGTGAAATTTAGAACTAATATAGTGGAGATATAATCCCTTCTACAAAGTTTATTAGCGTTTTTAGTCATAAAATGTGCATTTTTGGTGTTTTCGTTGGTTCGAACCAGTTGTCAAAGTAGCCGGCTAACGATCGACAACAGCGTTACTCCACGGTGAAATTTAGAACTAATATAGTGGAGATATAATCCCTTCTACAAAGTTTATTAGCGTTTTTAGTCATAAAATGAGCATTTTTGGTGTTTTCGTTGGTTCGAACCTGTTGTCAAAGTAGCCGGCTAAAGATCGACAACAGCGTTACTCCACGGTGAAATTTCGAACTACTGTAGTAGAGATATTATCCCCTTTATAAATTTTATTAGTTCTTTATCCCTCTGAATGATTTAAACTGGATATTTTAGACTTGAAATTTTCGTTTATAACCCATTTAGTCTATGTTGTTTATATTTGAAGCTTAAATGACAATATAAATTATTCATAATGATTTTGACCACCGAATCCCGGAAACGGTTAACCTCCCCCCCCCCCCCCCCTTTCAACCGAGCAATTCAATTCAGAATCGACCCCAATAAATTCGATATTTTGACAACTTATTTGTCTAGTTGAAGAAAATTCGTCGCATTATTAAAATTTCATTGGGGCACAAACGTCATTTTTGATAATATCCCAGGCGGGAAATTGAATAATAGATTAGAATGAGGGAACCGGTTTTGCGGCTCAATGGTCTCCCGAAAAAAATCCCGTCATTCCTGAAATTTGCTCAAAAACGCATTCTTGATTGCTCTAGGCGCTAGAGACAGTTTTTAAATGGTTTAGAATGTTCAAAAATGTATTATTTGACACCCCACATGATATGGGTAGGATGAAGGTAATCAGCGGTTATTATGACGTAACCGGGGTTAAGTCTTGATTTCAGCTATGCCTTGTTGGGTGTCTAAATATATTTTTGGGTCGCTGAAGCAAGTGGTGGTGTTTAGAAGTAAATTGGGCCATTTTTTTCCCTGAAAAACGCTGAAAACCGGATTTTAGGCTCTCCTGCACGCCAGAGACAGTTCCCAATTGCATTAAAACGCCCAAAAACATAAGTTTGGGAATCCTCACATGCTATAAGCAGGATAACGGCTGTTTTGATGACTAATCGGGGTTAAATTTTGATCTTCGATATGCCTTGTTGGGTGTCTAAATATATGTTTTTTGGGTCGCTGAAGCGATTGATGGTGTCTAAAAGTCAATTGGGCCATTCTTTCTCCTAAAATGCGCTCTATAAACGTATATTTTATCGGGAAAAATAAGGAGATTGAAAATGTCGACTTTACTTTTAGTACTAAACACATTTCAAGTCTGAAAACAAAACCAATTTGTGTCTAAAAGGGACTCGCCCATTAATTATATTTGGAATTCGATAATCTCTTCTGCTCGGTGAGTTTCAGATTCCATAATCGCTATTTCGAACGGGGATTTTGAAAAAGTTTGAAATCACGGAGGGGCCAATGGTACGAAAACGGGTTAAATGAGGACGAAAATTTATAAATGATGTTTTGACGTTTTGAGTTCATAAATAATCATTTTTCTTGTTATTCATCGCCCGGTTGAAAATTGAGAATGTTTGTTTTTGAAGTAAATTTCGCGTTTCCGAGGGTTCGATCTGCATTCCTCGTCTGCCATCAATCAAAGCGGCAATCAAGTTAATTAAATAATCAAACGAGCGTCTGTTCTCGTGGCGGGGGGGTTGATAATGACAGTTTGAATGTCCCTAAAAGAGTCAACAAATGAAACTGAAAAAGCAATTAAAACCTTTTTCGGCGGTTTCCTGGCTTCGTTAGATGATTGCTCTATCACCTGATGAGCTCCCGCACTTCAACCGACCCCTGAACAAATAATCTTTATTTATTCAATCAAATAAAACCTTTTTGGCTGGAAGTTCAGAAGAAAGGGTGGCCTGATTGACTTTTAAATACCACCATTCGCTTTACAGACCCAAAAAACGTATATTTAGACACCCAACAAGGCCTAGAGCCAAAAAAACATGAGGAAAAAGAGCCAATAACTTCCTTGGTTCTTTTTCTGCTGATATTTTGGTTCGTCTTCTGCTGGTATTCTGACTCTTTTTCTGCAAGTATTTTGATACTTTTTTTTAGGCTCATTTTCTTCTCGTTTATTGGTTCTTTTTCTCCTGGTATTTTGGTTCTTTTTCTCCTGGTATTCTGGCTCTTATTCTAGGCTCTTTTTCTGCCTGATTTTTTAGCTCTCTTTCTTCTTGTTTTTTTGGCTCTTTTTTTTTCTAGTTTGTTGGTTCATTTTCTGCTGGTATTTTGGTTTCTTGGTTTCTTTTTTGGTTCTTGATCCAAATACCAAGGTGAACCAAAATACCAGCAGAAAAGAAGCAACAAACAAGAAGAAAATGAGCCTAAAAAAAGTACCAAAATACTTGCAGAAAAAGAGCCAGAATACGAGCAGAAGATGAACCAAAATACCAGCAGAAAAAGAAGCAACAAACAAGAAGAAAATGAGCCTAAAAAAAGTACCAAAATACTAGCAGAAAAAGAGCCAGAATACGAGCAGAAGATGAACCAGAATACCAGCAGAAAAAGAACCAACAAACAAGAAGAAAATGAGCCTAAAAAAAGTACCAAAATACTAGCAGAAAAAGAGCCAGAATACGAGCAGAAGATGAACCAGAATACCAGCAGAAAAAGAACCAACAAACAAGAAGAAAATGAGCCTTAAAAAAGTACCAAAATACTAGCAGAAAAAGAGCCAGAATACGAGCAGAAGATGAACCAGAATACCAGCAGAAAAAGAACCAACAAACAAGAAGAAAATGAGCCTAAAAAAAGTACCAAAATACTAGCAGAAAAAGAGCCAGAATACGAGCAGAAGATGAACCAAAATACCAGCAGAAGAAGAACCAAAATACCAGCAGAAAAAGAACCAACGAAAAAGAGCTTGAAAAACAAGGAGAAAGAGAGCTAAAAAATCAGGCAGAAAAAGAGCTTGAAAAACAAGGAGAAAGAGAGCTAAAAAATCAGGCAGAAAAAGAGCCTAGAATAAGAGACAAATTACTTGCAAAAAAAAAGCGAAAATATCAGCAGAAAAAGAGCCTAGAATAAGAGACAAATTACTAGCAGAAAAAAATGCGAAAATACTAGCAGAAATAGAGCGAAAATACTAGCAGAAAAGAGCGAAAATACTAGCAAAAAAAGAGCGAAAATATCAGCAGAAAAGAGCCTAGAATAAGAGACAAATTACTAGCAAAAAAAGAGCGAAAATATCAGCAGAAAAAGAGCCAAATAAGAAGAGCCAAATAAGCCAAAAAAGCCAAATAAGAGACAAATTACTTGCAGAAAAAGGGGGCCAAATTATCAGCAGAAAATGAGACAAATTACTAGCAGAAAAAGGTTCAAATTACTAGCAGAAAAAGGTTCAAATTACTAGCAGAAAAAGGTTCAAATTACTAGCAGAAAAAGGTTCAAATTACTAGCAGAAAAAGAGCCAAAATATCAGTAGAAAAAGAGCCTAGATTAAGAGACAAATTACTTGCAGAAAAAGGGCCAAATTACTAGCAGAAAAAGGTTCAAAATACTAGTAAAAAAAAGAGCCAAAATACTAGCAGAAAAAAGTGAAAATTTTAGTATAATATAAATCACCAAAACTTCACAAAAAATATCAAATCTATTGCATGAAGCAGATCTAAATTTTTGACGCAGCATCACTATTGAAGTAGCATCGCGGTTTTTTCACATATTAAGCGTCTTTTAGGTCACAGAAGGTTCAGAATGTCAGCGATGTTGCGGTTAAATTGCGGGTTAACATGTTGGGTGTCTATTTATGCGATTTTTGGGTCGCTGAAGGGATTGGCGTTGTCAAAACTTCAATTAGGCAATTTTTCTCATTAAATCCGTCCAAAAACGCTTTCTAGGATCTCCTACACGTTGTAGACTAAGTCGTAGACGTTGTAGAATCTACAGCATCCAATCCCCCCCCCCCCCAATCGAGGCCATGGAAATGGATTGGATATCGATTGGACATGGATTGGGCATGGAATGGGCATGGATTGGACATGGATTGGGCATGGATTGGACATGAATTAGACATGGAATGGGCATGGCTTGGTCATAGATTTGCAGGATTGGGCATGGATTGGACATGGATTAGGCATGGTTTGGGCATGGATTGGGCATGGATTGGGCATGGATTGGGCATGGATTGGGCATGGATTGGGCATGGATTGGGCATGGATTGGGCATGGATTGGGCATGGATTGGGCATGGATTGGGCATGGATTGGGCATGAATTGGGCATGGATTGGACATGGATTGGACAAGAAAAATAATTAGACATGGATTGATTGGGCATAAATTGGGCAGTGTAGATGGATCAGCGCGTTGTATTAGGGGTTAAATTTTGATTTTAGCTATGCCTTGTTGGGTGTCTAAACATACATTTTTGGGGTCTCCGAAGCGAATGGTGGTATCTAGAAGTCGTTTGGGCCTGCTGCTCTCCTGTAACTACTTTTTAAGGGGTTTACATTCGTCTAAAAATATTTATTTAAGGCACAAAAGCACTTCACAGGGTGTGTGGGATTACTGGGGATCTTTTGCCTGAGGGTAGGAAGAACGGGAGAAGGAAGAAGAGAAAAACAAAAGTACACGGGGAGGATAACGCCTTTTTCCCCCGTTTTCTCTTTGTCTGGCGGTGAAATTAAAACAGCCCCACTCCCTCAGCCTTTTTTCCACGTGGAGGGGGAGGGGGAGGGGGGTGTTCGAAAAGAGGAAATTTTTGCAAGGGTAAAACCCTCGCGCATGTGTCCACTTCTGTCACCGTCGGTTCTTCCGGAGCGGCGGACAAGGGGATGACCGGGGAGTCGAAAAAAAAAGGGGGATGGCAGAGCCCTCATCCAACCCTTTTTCACCGGTTTTTCCAGAATACGGGGGAGGGGATAATGCGCGAAAAATCCCGAGGGGTTACAGCCGCGCTGCTTTTTTTTTTTCAACCCTCCAGCATCCCCTTCCATTGCTACGAAAAACTCTTCAGTTGTTATCCGTGCGACACCCTTGAAACTTTATTTTTTCCTCCCAATTTCTTCCCATTTTCAGAATCAAATCTTCCTCACCCAGCTGGTCGAAATCTACCCTAATCCTCTTATTGTAATACCCTAGAGCAACACCTCCCCCCCCCCCCCCCCAGTGGCAAAAAATTTTGGATACTCTTTTCTCTCGGTAGGTCTAACCATTTTTTTTAAATAATATTTTGCTTTCTTATTTTAGAGGCCCACGGTGGGATTTGAAGATGTCGACGTTGCTGAAGAAACGGGAAGGTCGTAGGTTCAAATCCCACCGGAGGGACTTTTTTTTCCCCTAATATTCTTTTAAACTGCATAGAATCAAATCTTCTGCACTCAGCTGGTCTAAATCTACTTATAAGAAGATTAATCTTTTTTAAACAAAAAAAAAAAACCATCAACTCTTCATGGATTCACCGGCATTATGGCCTCCAGATGGGCTCAATATCGTAATTTTCGAGTGATTTGACATTTTTGCTCTACCCTGAATATAAAGTCAAATCTTTTGCACCCAGCTGCTCGAAATCTACGCCTAAGCAGAGTAGTATTTCTTAAGCAAAGATAATCATTTAAAAAAATGATTTTTTAAACAAAGAAAATCGTAAACTCTTCATGGATTCACCGGCAATATGGCTAATGCCTCCAGCTGGGCGCAATATCGTAATTTTCGAGTGATTCGACATTTTTGCTCTACCCTGAATATAAAGTCAAATCTTTGCACCCAGCTGGTCGAAATCTACTCCTAAGCAGAGTAGTATTTACTAAGCAAAGATAATCAATCACCGGCATTATGGCTAATGCTTCCAGCTGGGCGCAATATCGTAATTTTCGAGCGATTTGACATTTTTGCTCTCCCCTGTATATAAGAAAACGCTATATGTTAAGGTTTTGATATTAGATCCTCGTGTTATTTGAGCGTTTCCTCCTCCCATGAATTTTCGTCTGGAGGCTTGATGGAGCTTTCAAGATATTATCCTCTCTCTGTATAATACATAGTTTGCTTAACGTGGTCCCAAGGCGCATTAGCGGATCTTCCAAGACAATAGAGCCCCCCCGCCCCGGCCCCCGCCGCCCCCGCAACCGCCCCCAGCCGTGACAGGGCCCTGAATAATCTCCTAAGAGAAAGGGAGGTTCTTGTAAAACCCCTTAGGAGAGTATTTGCATATTAAATATATCCCTTCCCTTTTCCTAGCATGAAAGGAGGTTTATCTTCCTATAGTATAATGTATTATAAAGGGAGGCCTTGTAAGATCCTGCGAGGAGCTTTCCCGATGCCAAAACTCCTTGTTCAATCCAGTTTCCCCTTAAGATATTGCTTACCTTCTCTCCATTTTACCCCCCCCCCTATTAATTACAAAGGTAACCTCAGGAAGACATTAACATCTTATAGAGCCCCCCCCCCCCCCCAACACCCAGTATACTCTCTAAGTGTCCCTATATCTAATTTTAAACATTTTATGAGAAAATTAAATGAGAAGGGGCTTAATTAAAAATTAATGAAGAGCTTCCAACGAAAACTTCCTTAAAGGGAAGTAACAAAATAGGAGGGGGAAGTATAACGGAGGAGAAATTTAGGGAGGGGAGAGTTCAAGGAGGGGGAAGTACAAGGATGGGGTACTAAAGGAGGGGAAGAGACTCTCTTTTCTTTTGTTTTTGGCCCTACTCTGCTGGAATCGGCCGATTTCTCCGACTCCCACGCCAAAAAAAAACCTTTTTCTCTTGGTTTTTGGCCTTTTTCTCCTATCTTTTGGTGGAGAGACTCTCATTTCTCATGGTTTTTGGCCCTACTCAGCTGGAAGTGGCCAATTTCTCGGACTCCCACGCCAAAAAAATCCCTCTTTCTTTTGGTTTTTGTCCTTCTTTTCCTATCTTTTGGGGAAGGGACAATCTTTCTCTTGGTTTTTGGCCCTACTCTGCTGGAAATGGCCGATTTCTTCGACTCCCACGCCAAAAAACCCTTGTTCTCTTGGTTTTTGGCCTTTTTTTTCTATCTTTTGTAGGAGAGACTCTCTTTTCTCTTGGTTTTTGACCTTTTTCTCTTATCTTTTGGGGAAGAGGCTCTCTTTTCTTTTGGTTTTTGGCCCTATTTGGCTTGAATTGGCCGATTTCTCCGACTCCCACGCCAAAAAACCCCTTGTTCTCTTGGTTTTTGGCCTTTTTTTCCTATCTTTTGTAGGAGAGACTCTCTTTTCTCTTGGTTTTTGGCCCTACTCTGCTAGAATTGGCCGATTTCTCCGACTCCCACGCCAAAAAAAAAAAAAAAACTTTTTCTCCTAAATTTTGGCTCTTTTTCCCTGATTTTTCGCCCTTTTTTCTAAGAAATTCCGGGGGGGGGGGGGGCATTTCTCGAAGTTTTTTTTCCAGGAAAAAGGCGTTCTTTTACCCTTTGGGGATAACATAAGCTAGGAAAGGGTAAAATTTCATTAGCGGCTGAAAAGAGGGTGGACGATATTGACCGGAGGGGGGAGGACTAAGGAATTTTTTCCTTCATTATTCTTCGGCGACATTCCCCTCGCCCGGTGGACTTTATCTGACCGCCGACTGACCCTCACTCTGGCATTTCCCCCATCCCCCATCCCCGCCCCCACCGCTCCTAATGAAAGTTATTAAAAACTCTTGTAGCTCGCCGGATTAAGGGGATTAGAGCGGAAAATATGACAAATTCGAAGTGTAATCCGCAAATTTTTAATTTGAGCATAAATTGATGGCCAAAAAAGGATAACCAATCATCGGAAAAGTGGATGTGGTGTTAGGTGGGGGGGGGGGGGGGGGTAATCCGTTGTACAATAAAGGTATTAACGTTATATTCTACCAAGGGATTATCAGGTGTAGGCTTACAATTTAAGCCCCTTTTTTAACATTCATCATATACAGAGTTGATTCCACAATCTGGGAAACGAATATTTAAGCTAAATAATGGAAAATTGGAGTTTTTTTTTGGGGGGGGGGGTCACAATCGGAGAAGGGGCATTTTTAGGGTTTTCCATTTTTTAGGGGGAAGTATATGGGAGGGGAAGTATAATGGAGGGGAAGTATGACAAGTTTTTTTCCAAAAAATTAAAATTTTCCGGGTTTTTCTTTTTTTCGAAAAATTTTCCGGGTTTTCCTTTTTTTTTTCAAAAAATTTTCCAGGTTTTCCTTTTTTTTTTTTGGAAAATTTTCAGTTCCGTGAATTTCAGTTTTCAGTTTCAGTTCCCTAAAAAATGGAAAACTTTTCGAAAAAAAAAGGAAAACCCGGAAAATTTTTCGAAAAAATAACTGAAAATTTTTCAAAAAAAAAAGGAAAACCTGTAAAATTTTTTGAAAAAAAAAAGGAAAACCCGGAAAATTTTTCGAAAAAAAGAAAAACCCGGAAAATTTTTCGCAAAAAAAGGAAAACCCGGAAAATTTTAATTTTTTGGAAAAAAAATTGTCATTATACTTCCCCTCCGTTATACTTACCCCTCCTATATTGTTACTTCTTTCCAGGAAGCTCTTCAAACCAGTACTTTTTTTGGGGGGGGGGGGGTCACAATCGGAGAAGGAGCATTTTTTAGGGGAAAAAAAAGGAAAACCAGAAAGATTTTTCGAAAAAATAACTGAACATTTTTAAAAAAAAAAAAAAAAACCGGAAAATTTTTCGAAAAAAACCAGGAAAATTTTTCGACAAAGAAGAAACCCGGAAATTTTTTGGAAAAAAAAGGAAAACCCGGAAAATTTTAATTTTTTGGAAAAAAACTTGGCATTATACTTCCCCTCCGTTATACTTCCCCCTACGTTTTAAATCCCCTCCGTTATACCACCCCCTCCTATATTGTTACTTCTCTTTATGGAAGTTTTCGTTGGAAGCTCTTCAAACCACTACTTTTTTTTGGGGGGGGGGGGGGGGTCACAATCGGAGAAGGAGCATTTTTTAGGGGAAAAGGAGTCTTTCGGCTTAAAAAGTCAAGGAAATCGACAAAAATCCAGTTGGTGAGGGCAAAAAAAGCCGGAGATTCAAGTGTTCTGGAAGATGCACTCGAAAATCGTTCTTGGAAGGTACTACAATAACTTCTCTTTACAAACTACGTTCTTAAAATGGTTAAAACAAAATTTTGACCTCCTTTTCGAAGGGAATATCGGGAATGTCAAAAGACAATTTAAAGGAAGTCCTTTTCAGAGCTTTATCTTAAAACTTTGACGTGAAACTTCCTAAAAATCGATTTTAAAACACGCCAACGCGAAAATGGGGACGATAAAAGTTAAACAGCCGAAGGTGGGAGAAAAAGGGAAATTTTTTTAAAAATCTGGGGGGGGGGGAGGTTGATACGCTTTTTTACATTATTTTTTTATTTTAATATGCCTTGTTGGGTGTCTAAATATAGGTTTTTTGGGTCGCTAAAACGATTGGTGGTGTCGAAAAGTCGATCAGGCCATCGTTTCTTCTGAAATACGCTCAAAAAACGCATTTTAGGATGTCCTACACGCCAGAGACAGTTCTCAATTGGTTTAGAATGCCCAAAAACTGCTGTTTTTCGGAGATTATTTTTTATTTTAGCTACGCCTTGTTGGGTGTCTAAATATATGTTTTTTAGGTCGCTGAAGCGATTGGTGGTGTCGAAAACTCGATCGAGCCTTCTTTTCCTCTGAAAAACGCATTGTATGCTCTCCTGCACGCCAGAGGCAGTTCCTAATTTAATTAAAACGCCCAAAAACATAAGTTTAGGAATCCTCACATGCTATAAGCAGGATGACGGCTGTTTTGATGACTAATCGGGGTTAAATTTTGACCTTAGATATGCCTTGTTGGGTGTCTAAATATATGTTTTTTGGGTCGCTGAAGCGACTGGTGGTGTTTAAAAGTCAGTTGGGTAGTTGGTTCACTTGTAATCACATTTTAGGGCGTATAGAACTTATGATTATGTTTATGACTTAATGGCTTTTCGGGCGTTAAAATGTCAAGTTAACAAATAATTTAATCTTGAATTAATCTCAAATCGAATAATTTACCGCGTCGATCTCTTAAGGCGGAGTTTGTCCGATACAATTAAGACGAGTATTGTCCTTAGACAATTGCTTTTCCGGAGAAACACGTTTACCCGAGAATTACTCGATCACCCCCCCCCCCCCCCCCAAGACCACCGCCACCTGGATTAATTGACGTAACGCTTGGAGCTTCTTGATCGGTTAATCGTGACAATGACATGATTAAAGGATCTAAAACGTCTGTTTATTTTATCGGTTAATAATATTGATCGGTTTATCATCGGTTAATCTGATCGGTTTTACTGATCAGTTATTTTTCGTACAATCTAAATTCGGTTAAGACAAATAGATCGATACATCGATAAATAATAAAATGAACGTTTCCTTTTCAGGGATTATTCGGTCACTCGTAATCGATGATTAACCTTTGATTAACCGAATGATTAACCGGATAATTACGATCGAACCGGCTCCGTGGCTGGTGGGTTCAGTCTTTGACTCTCACCACGGAAGACCGGGGTTCGATCCCAGGTTGGGTATAGGGATTTTTGGTTGGAAGTAAAATTCCAATTAAAAATATCCCTCTACAAAATCTGTGGATAATTTAGTTAGGCCACTACTCTGGTAGTTGGCCCAAAAGGGCGCCATGGCATTATGGCGAAAGCCCCCGCCTGGGTCTGATCCCCTCCCCCTTTGTAAAAAGCCCTGGCTTAATACAATTAACAAAAAAAGAGTAGATTGACCAATAGTAAGAGTAAGCCTCTTGCTCATTGGTCATATCTACTTCTTTTTAAAAAAAAAAAAAAAAAAAAAAAAAAAAAAAAAAAAAAAAAAAAAATTACGATCGGTAGTTATTACGATAAATCATTCAGTCAATCATCTCATTAATCATCGGTCAATCGTAAAAAAAAAACGTTCGTTTTCTTGTTTAACGAATTGATCGGTTAATCCTATCCATCGGTTAATCTTAGTTTCGTTAATTATCCAATCAATCATGTGGTTAATCAATGATCAGTTTTGATCGTTTATATCGTACAAAAGAACCGTTCACTTATCGAAATGATCGGTTAATCGTAGTTTGGTTAATTATCCGGTTCATCATCGATCAAACATCGGTTAATCATTGATTACTATTGATGGGATAAATCGTGAAAAGGAAACGTCTATTTACTATTGATAAATCCGATCAATTGGTCCGATTGATTTATCCTCGTTTAATCTTAATAACTTAAGCTTTTTTCCAGCCGCAGTTTGAAAATCCTGGAGCATGCGCAGAAGGAATAGTGCGTCTAATTTGACGTCGGATGACTTCAGATTTGACAAACGATTTGACGGACGTCAAATTAGACGCGATAATCCTTCTGCGCATGCTCCAGGAGTTTCAAACTGCGGCTGGAACAAAGCTATTATATAATCGTTTATCGATTAATCGGTTAGTCGTACCGATCGGTTAATTTTAATACGGTTAATCAAGAAAAGACCCTTTTCTCCGACGTTCTAGCCCAGGAAGACCAGACGAAAAACGCCATCCTGCAGCGCTCCAAGCGGAGAAACCTTCTCATAACCTTTCGATTTGTAACCTTCACTTTTGTTAAGCGAGTAGACCGTTTATTTACGGTCTCAATTAATCGGTTGATCATCCTGTTAATGTTAATCATCGACTTAATAATCGATTAATCATGATCGGTTTCTAACCGATTTGGTCGACAGTTCAACAAAACGCCATTTTTCTCCTTGTTTTTCGGGAGTTTTCTCCGAAAAAAAAAACCAGAAATCGAAAAAAAATTATAAAAATTTTTTTTTTAAAGAGTTTCTGCTATAAATGGTGGGATTGATGAAGTTGGGAAGACGTTTTCGAGATAATATTTGAAGTTATTCCGTCCTTTTTGCTTTTCTGGGATGGGAGAACTTAAAAGCGAAGAAGCGAGGAGAGAGAGGTTGCTTAGTGACGCTTCCTGGTAACCAAGGAGACATGACGTCACCTGTCATCTTCCTTCCCAAGATGGCCGACCTACTCACGAGACGCTGAATCGTTACTTGCGGGCTCGACTAAAAGTGGGGGTTGAAGGAAGAGCCTCAATCGATCGCCGCACCCCAGAAAGAGAGCTCCGACTTTCTCCCCACCCGCTTTCGTCTTAACCATTTCGCTTTTTTTTAAAAAAAAACCGCATTATTTAAACCAAAACCCATACAAAACACACAAAAAATTAAGGATTCCGTGGGTAAAACACGTGGTTCATTTTTTTCCTCTCGCCACCAAAGCTCACGGGTTCAGTTTTTCTAGCAACTAATATTCCCACCTTTAAAACGATATAAAATGACAGATGTTATTAAACAAATGATTAACATGATTAATCGATGATTAACCTGTAACCGGATAAGTAGCCTTACGAAGATCAACCAATCATTAGGATTGACCGATTAATCGATAAATAAGAAAATAAACGTTTCCTTTTCATGATATAACCGATCAATATTAATCAGTACTTAACCGATGATTAATCGATAGTATAATTAACCCAATAAAGGCCATCCGATCGATAGGATTGAACGATTAATCGATTATATGTAAATAAACTTTTTCTTTTCGATAAATATTAATCGATAATCAGCAGATGACTAACCTTTGATTAAGCGGATGACTAAACGGTTAATTCATCGGATAAGTAGCCTTACGAAGACTAAACGATCGATTGACCGATTAATCGATAAATAAGAAAAAGAACGTTTTTTTTTCATGATATAACCGATCAATATTAATCATTGATTAACCGATGACAAACCGGATAACGATCAACCGATAAATGAGAAAATGAACGCTACTTTTTCAGGCTAAGCCGATTAAGATTAACCAATGATTAACCGAATGATAAATCTAATGATCAACCGATCATCAACCGATTAATTGACAGTAAACAAACGATTTACTCGTTTAACAAAAGAGAAGGTTTCAAATCGAAAGGTTATGAGAAGGTTTCTCCGCTTGGAGCGCTACACGAAGGCGTTTTTCGGCCTTAAGTAAGATGTTAAGGCTCCCTTGATCTCCTTGACCAGAAATCTCTTCAAAATTGGCGGAAAATTGACTTTTTCTATGGTTTCTTAGTATCTAAAAGTGATTTTCTGGAGATAAAATTAATGCGAGAACAATGTCGGCAATTTAGAAACCGATCAAGATTAACCAATGATTAAGTCTATGATTAACCGAATCATTAATCGGATGATCAACCGATTAATTGACAGTAAACAAACAGTCTACTCGTTTAACAAAAGAGAAGGTTTCTAATCGAAAGGTTATGAGAAGGTTTCTCCGCCTTAAGTGAGATGTTAAGGCTCCCTTGAGCTCCTCGACCAGAAATCTCTCCAAAATTGGCAGATTTTGGAGGAAAATTGACTTTTTCTAAGGCTTCTTAGTATCTAAAAGTGATTTTCTGGAGATAAAATTAATGTGAGATCAATGTCGGCAATTTAGAGACCGATCAAGATTAATCAATGATTAAGTCGATGATTAACATTAACCGGATAATCAACCGATTAATTGAGACAGTAAGTAAACGGTCTACTCGTTTAACAAAAGAGAAGGTTACAAATCGAAAGGTTATGAGAAGGTTTCTCCGCTTGGAGCGCTACACGAAGGCGTTTTTCGGCCTTAAGTGAGATGTTAAGGCTCCCTTGATCTCCTTGACCAGAAATCTCTTCAAAATTGGCGGAAAATTGACTTTTTCTATGGTTTCTTAGTATCTAAAAGTGATTTTCTGGAGATAAAATTAATGTGAGAACAATGTCGGCAATTTAGTTCCTAATATTGTTGGGGTGGGATCGACACAAAACCTCAGCCAATACTGACAGTCCCCCCCCTCCCCCCACCACTCTCTTGTTACTCGGATCCATCCAAAGTTTTCTTATTAATAATTCCCCGGGTTAGACTTAGCCCCGGAGAGTTGGCCAACAATAATTAATAAAATGATCCACCAGCCCGGAATACCCTTCAATTAAAACTTTGCGGAAGGAGAAGAGTGGAGGGAGGTTTCAGAGACTGAAAACGAGGTCTAGGAGGAGGCGGCGGATTAATTAAAATATGCCATAACTTGGCGGTTTGTTGGACAATGTGACGTGGCGGCCATGGCAGGGAACCCTTGAGACACATGTCGCCCCCCGCCCCCCGCCCTCGCTACCCTAGAAACTCAAGTTGTTATAGCACCCTCCACCTCCGACTTAAACTTCCCCACTCGTTTCTCTCTCTACCGTACGACCTCTTTGTTCCACATAAATCATTACAACTCCGCCTCCTTTTCCCGACGAAAACTCACTCACGAAAATCCAAAATTTCCCTCATTTTCCCCCCGCAAATTGACAAAAATATCAGAAACAAAAGGACCTATACGTCATCCTTGGAGAACGCAGTGCTCGAAAAACATTTTCTGCCATCAAAAATTAAGATTTCCTCAAATCTTAAACGGCGATATCTCGAGAACGGCTGAGCAGATTTTTTTAAACGACCACTTTTTGGAAAGCTCTTTTAAAGGTCGTTCAAAAGTGTATAAGTGTTTGACCCACTAAATGCAACTGTTTTTGAGATAATTGAGCCTGAAGATAAACAAAAATGTAAATACTTTTCGGAAGGGCGGAGCATTGGACCTTCTTCGGTCTGAAGGATGGAAAGAAGGGTCTTGACAGCCCTGAATAACAGAGAAAAGGGTCATCCAATGCCTGAAGGACGCAGGAAAGGGTCTTCAATGCCAGAAGGACGGAGAAAAGGGTCTTCTCTGCCCTTGACGTCAGAAAAAAGGGTCTTTTCTGACCCGAAGGACGGAGAAAAGGGTCTTCTCTGTACTGGACGTCAGAAAAAAAGGGTCTTTTCTGACCTGAAGGACGGAGAAAAGGGTCTTCCAATGCCTAAAGGACGGAGAAATGGGTGTTCTCTGTTCTGGACGTCTGAAAAAAGGGTCTTCTCTGTCCTGGACGTCTGAAAAAAGGGTCGTTTATGGTCTGAAGGGCGTAGAAAACGGTCTCCTAATGCCTGGAGGACGAAGAAAAGGTCTTCTCTGTCCTGGACTTCAGAAAAAAAGGGTCTTTTCAGACCTGAAGGACGGAGAAAAGGGTCTTTTCTGACCTGAAGGACGGAGAAAAGGGTCTTCTCTGTTCTGGACGTCAGAAAATATGGTCTTTTATGGCCTGAAGGGCGTAGAAAAAGGCCTCCTAATGCCTGGAGGACCGAGGAAAGGGTCTTTTCTGACCTGAAGGACCGAGAAAAGGGTCTTTTCTGACCTGAAGGACGAGAAAAGGGTCTTTTCTGACCTGAAGGACGGAGAAAAGGGTCTTCTCTGTTCTGGACGTCAGAAAAATATGGTCTTTTATGGCCTGAAGGGCGTAGAAAAAGGCCTCCTAATGCCTGGAGGACCGAGGAAAGGGTCTTTTCTGACCTGAAGGACCGAGAAAAGGGTCCTCCAATGCCTAAAGGACGGAGGAAAGGGCCTTATTTGTCCTGGAATTCTGAAAAAAGAGTCTTTTCTGACCTGAACGACTCAGAAAGGGGCCTTCCAACGCCTGAAGGACGGAGAAAAGGGTCTTCTCTGTCCTGTTCGTCAGAAAAAAGGGTCCTATAGACCTGAAGGGCTAGAAAAAGGTCTCCTTATGCCTGTAGGACGGAGAAAAGGCCTTCTTCAGCTATATTTTGGTATAAAAGATACCGATAAATTGGAAAATCCGCATTGTTAGTAATCTGTCGGAAGCTTTCTCGTTTAAACTACAAGTAAACATTTAAAGCGAAAGTGGTTTCCCCAACTTTAAGAAGCAAACATCGCTGTAAAAATAGACGAGAGGGAGGTGTTTCGAAAATGGAAATTGATGGAGCGATAAACTAGATTGGTAAAACGGTGGTATATTATATAGAAAAGGTATTGTCTGTTTATTCAGAGGGATTAGAGGCGATAAATTTATGAATGGGACGTTGGATCTGATTGCTCGCTTGTAGAGGGTCGCGGAATCAATCGAAAAGCCGGACTGATTGGCGGGACAAAGGATTTGATTAAATCGAATTGACGGAGTAGGTGATGAAGGTTCGGACGGATCACAATAACACGTAATGCCGGCGCTTTTCTTCGGGCGAAATGACAAATTGTCGATAGGAGGAGGAATAATAAAGACGGCGCTCCGGGATTCTCCTTGGTGGCCTCCTTGGGCGGGATGGTCGCCATGGAAACGCCGCCCCCGGAGGTGGGCACCTTACAAATACATGTTCAATAAACTCTGCAAGTTCCCAGGGCTCTGATGTATACCTTGGCAACCGCCTACTTAGTCAACCCTTTAAAACCTCCCCGAAAACAAATTGGAACCCCCCCCTTGCCGCCCCCGGGGGCCCAAACCGCCCGAATAAAACTCCACTTTCTACCCGCCAACTTTCGAAAAACCAACGACATGTCGGCATTAAGTTTGTGGCTTTCGAACAAATTAAACCGAAGAGTTGGAATTTTCAGGAGGAAAGCCCTTTTTGTTTAAAACTCGTCCCTTTTAAACCGGAAAACAATTTACGAACCACTAAATAAATAAAAACCCTATGTTGACCTTATAAATTTATAAACTTCTCAATTCTTAACCGATTGTACGCCCTGGAAAGCCATTGTTTAGTCATCAGTTAATCATCGGTTTGTCTTCAGTTAATCATTGGATAATCATCGATTAATATTGAACGGATAAATCGTGAAAAGCGTTTATTTACTCAATTATCGATAAATCTGTTAATGCTATCGATCGGTTAATCTTTGTTTGGTGAATTAATCGGCTAATCATTGGTTAGTCATCAATTAATATCTGGTTAGTCATCAGTTAATCATCGGTTTGTCATCACTTAATCATTGGATAATCATCGATTAATATTTACCGGATAAATCGTGAAAGGATGCGTTCATTTACTAATTTATCGATAAATCTGTTAGTGCTATGGATCAGTAAATCTTTGTTTGGTGAATTATTCGGCTAATCATCGGTTAGTCATCAGTTAATCATCGGTTATAGTGAATCTATAAACTACTCAATTCTTAACCGATTGTAGACCCTGGAAAGCCCCTCAGTCTTGAAATGTAGGTAGGAGGGCTCTGAAAAAATGAGAGATTACTATCGCCGGCTAATCGTCGGTTAGTCATCAGTAACTGTTAATCATTGGATAATCATCGATTGATCGGATAAATAGTGAAACGGAACCGTTTTTTACTTAATTATCGATTAATCTGTTAATGCTATCGATCGGTTAATCTTTGGTGAATTATCCGGGTAATCAGTTAAACCAGTTAAAACCATCAGTTAACCATTGGTTAGTTGTCATTTAATCATCGGTTATAGTAAATCTATAAACTACTCAATTCTTGAGTTGATCGGTTTATCATATTCAAGGGTGAAAAGGAGCAAAAATACTATATAGTATAAAAGGAGCCAAAGAGCCAAAATACTCGTATAAAAAGGAGCCAAATAAACTAAAGTACTCGTATAAAAAGGAGCCAAAGAAGCCAAAGTACTGGAATAAAAATAAGCCAAAATATTAGTATAAAAGGAGCCAAAGTACTAGTATACAAAGGAGCCAAATACTAGTATACAAAGGAGCCAAATACTAGTATGCAAAGGAGCCAGAATACTAGTACAAACAGCCTAAATACTAGTACAAAAGAGCCAAAATAATAAAATGGGCCAAAGAAGCCAAAACACTATTATTAAAAGGAGCCATAGTACTAGTATACAAGGGAGCCATAATATTAGTTCAAAAGGAGCCAAAGTGCTAGTATACAAGAGAGCCAGTTTGTATAAACCAAAGTACTAGTATAAAAAGGTGCCATAAAGGAGCCAAATACTTAAAAGGAGCCGAAGGAGCCAAAATACTAGTATAAAAACATGAGGAGCAACATAACCGGTTAACTGGTTTTCAAACTTCGAAATTCCCCCCCCCCCCAAAAAAAAAAACTGTTTTAGCCGTTATTTTGAGGTTTAAAGTTTGAAAGTCCGCCATTTATTATAATCATCGTAATAATTATAACAGAAGGGGAGGGAATATCAACTTTGTCTGAAATAGTTAGTGCGGTACCATGAATCAAAAGTCCTAACCGAGCCTGAAATTTGGGGTGGGGGGTGAGGAGGGGGGGCTTTGAGGGGGGGGATGAGAAAGGCATAAGGATTCCTCAGATTCCGAGTGCTTAGATACTCGGATATATTTTAGGGGTAAGAGAAGGTTATTTGTCAAAACTAAACACCCTCCCCCCCCTTTAACCGCCATTTTAAACGTTCCCATTAAAATCTGGAAACTCGAGAAACTCGTTAATTAGAACCTCCCTCTATTTAAGATTTTGGGGGTTGAAAATAAATCTTTCCTATGGAAAATCTTGAACATCCCCCCCCCCCAACCAATAACTCTGTTTAATAGCCTCTAATACGGATTTAACGGCCATTTTAACCCTACGTTATTATTAACGCAAATTAATAACCCGGTTATCCAACTGTTAGGTTATGAGCCGATTTTTTGGGTAAAGAAACGTTTATTTACTCTTTTATTGTGGCTCCCTTTGAACTAGTAATTTGGCTCTTTTGTACCAGTACTTTGGCTCCTTTTATACTAAGATTACGGCTCCCTTGTATACTAGTACTATGGCTCCCTTGTATACTAGTACTATGGCTCCTTTTTATAATAGTATTTTGGCTTCTTTGGCCCATTTTTTTAGGCTGTTTTGTACTAGTTTTAGCTCCTTTGTATACTAGTGTTTTGGCTCCTTTGTATACTAGTACTTTGGCTCCTTTGTATACTAGTAGGTATTTGTATATAGTATGATATATTCACAACATTCTAACCGGTTAATCGATCAACAATCTTTTTTACACTGCTTGGCTCTTTTTTTGCTACAGCTTCGATCCCAACCGGAGCATGCGCAGAAGGATTTGCACGTCATATTTGACGTCAGAAGAGTTCAGATTTGACGGTGAAAGGATTTGAACGACGTCAAGTTTGACGTGTAAATCCTTCTGCGCATGCTCTAAACCAGTTTTAAACTGGAACAAAATTTTGTGGAATTCGGTGAAAAGGGGGTCGTTTTATGGAAGATCTGGAAGATTCCTTTCCTTAAGAGCGGATATTGAGGGTAATACAATAGTAGGGGATAGTAAATGAGTAGGTCGTGCGGGAATTAAGGGATGTGGGGAAGCAATGTCGTCACTATCTAATAATTACTGGTATGAGGGAAGTCGGGATTGTGTTGTCTGGTGGTCAGTCTTCCTCCCCCCTCCCCCCGGCCCTTTTCCGCCCTACTCCCACCACGCCAATTGCCCTTAGAATCTACGCTTTCCAAACTCTCCCTTCAACGCCTAATGAGATTTGTCCGGAACCGGGTCAGAGGTCACCCTTGACCCACACTCTCATGTCAATGAACCGCCGGAATCCAAAAAGACAGTCCTGCCAACCTTTCCTGCCTCCCCCCCCCCCTGGATTATCACTTGTCAATCTTTAAACGCGGATATCTCATGAACAGCTCGACCGATTTTCTTTAAAAGATACAATTTAAAAAGCTCCTTTTAGGGCCTATCAAAAGTGTCTAAGTTATCTTCTCTCTAAATATAACCGTTTTTGATATATTCGAGTCTTTAAAAAAGAAAATCTTCTGTCTACCTTTAAACGCCGATATCTCATGAACGGCTCGACCGATTTTTTTGAATGATCACTTTTTTGAAAGCTTTTTTAAGGGCCTATCAAAATTGTCTAAGTTATCTTATCTCTAAATCTAATGGTCTTTGAGATATTTGAGTCTAAACGATAAAAAGTTAGGATTTTCACTTCCCTATCTTCAAACGCCGATATCTCATGAACGGCTCGACCGATTTTTTGAATGACCCCTTTTTGAAAGCTCTTTTAAGGGCATATCAAAATTGTCTAAGTTATCTTCTCTCTAAATCTAATGGTCTTTGAGATATTTGAGTCTTTACACTAAAAAACGAGGATCTATCTATTTTGTCAATCTTTAAACGCCGATATTTCAGGAACGGCTCGACCGATTATTTTGAATGACCACTTTTTGAAAAGTTCTTTTAAGGGCCTTTCAAAAGTGTTTAAGTTGTCTTCTCTCTAAATCTAATGGTCTTTGAGATATTTGAGTCAAAAGATTAAAAAAAAAAGTTATCTTCGCTCTCAAAGAAACGTAGCTGCTAGTAGTTGCTCTCCGTGAAAACTCCACGGCCACCCGGATTAAAAGGAGGCTTAATCAAGGATTATCTAATCACCTAATGTTATTTAATCGGTTTAAACGTCCATTTACGACTAAATAAACAACGTTTAAACCAAATCTCCCGCGTTTATCAAAACATATGTGTCGCCCTTTCTCCCTTATCGACCCCTTCGAAAAGGGTGGTTTCTGCGTTGAGGAAATAGGGTGCAGCACCTCCTGAGTAACCCTTTTCAGTCGATAATAAACTCATAATCATCTATTAGTTGGAGAATAATCCACTAGGATGCTCTGCCTGGAAGTTGTGAAATTGCCAACATAAGTTAGAAAAAAAGGGCTGCCAACAATGTTAAACTTAAAGTTTCTTCCGTCCTAAAGGTCCTTCGGCTCTCAGGGCAGCCAAACTTCGCTTATTTTATTGTTTCGAATTGCTCGGGCATTTTGACCTTCAGGTTTGCCAACTTTCGGTGCTTTTAAAGCTTGTATTCGGGTTTTCTGGCCATCAGGTTGGCCAACATTGCTGCTCTGTCATTATCCTATCATCTGCGTATGGAATCAAATTAGATTTTCCGTATTTTCTAACGGGGGGGGGGGGGGGGGGTACGCAAATAGTTGTCCGGAAAACCGGGAGTTGATTTGTCCTCTATTTATCCATTGGCGACTTCTATTAATACCAACAGAGAGCCCCATCAGTCCCCCCCTTCCGCCCCCACCCCCTTCCGCCTCCCTACCGCCCCCGTCCCACTGCAGCCACCAATCTAAACAACATAGTCCCTGTTTACGCAATTTATGCCCTCCTATCTCCGAATAGATAACGGCTTTTCCCATTCACAAGGCTAAATTTCAAATTGTTACATACAAATTGAGTCATAGAATTTTAAAAATCGATTTTACTGGCGCTGAAAGGATTACGTTGCCTACCCTGTATATCTAACGGTGTTCGAGATATCTGAGTAAAGTTAAAAATCTGAATATTCCACAATCCAACTTCAAACCCGATTATCTCAGGAACGACTTGACCGATTTTCTTAAACGACCACTTTTTGGAAAATTCTTTTTAAGGCCCTTCAATAAGGTCTAATTTTCTACCCTGTATATCTAACGGTTTTGGGGATATTTGCGTTTTAACATTTCTAACCGTTTTCGGATATACAGTTCAAAGTTGAAAGAATGAATATTCCTCCAACTCAAACTTCAACGCTGATATCTCTTGAACGGCTCGACCGATTTTCTTAAATTGACTGATTTTGGAAAGCTTTTTTTAAGGCCTTTCAAAAGTGCATAAGTTGTCAACCCTGTATATCTAGCGGTTTCGGGATATTTGAGTCTGAGGATGAAAGACTGGATATTCCCCTAACTCAAAATAAAACAAAAATATCTCAGGAACGGCTGGACCGATTTTTAAAAATGACAGCTTTTGGAAAGCTCTTTTTAACGCCCTTCAAAAAGGTCTTGGTTGTCAACCCTGCATATCTAACGGTTTTCGGGATATTTGCGTTTTAACAAATCTAACCATTTCGGGATATTAAGTTCGAAGCTGAAAGAATGAATAGTCCTCCAACTCAAACTTCAAACGCTGATTTCTCATGAACGGCTCGTCCGATTTTCTTAAATTGATGATTTTGGAAAGCTTTTTTAAGGCCTTTCAAAAGTGCTAAGTGTCAACCCTGTATATCTAACGGTTTTTGAGATTGAGTCTGAAGCTGAAAGACCGAAGTCAAACCAAAAACGAAATATCTCAGGAACGGCTCGACCGATTTTTTAAATGTTTTTACGTTTTTTAGGTACTAATGTTTTTTTTTAGAGAACCTATTTTTACGCCCTATCAAAAAAGCTTAAGTTACCATCTCTAAATCTAACGGTTTGAGATATTGAGTCTAAACATAAAAAAGTCCGGGGAAAAAAAAAAGTTTAAAAAGTAAAGTGTTGAATAATTGTTAGGCAGGAGATAGAAGGTCGTTAAAAGGAAGAAGAGAGGGAGTCATTATTAATTTATCGGGAACCGGGAGAGTTATAGAGAAACACTTTATCGGCCGCCCCCCTGACCCCCGCCCCCCACCGCCGCCCCCGATATAAAAGTTAATTAAACGCCTTCAACTTTTCACCGACAAAATACTCTTTATGTCTTCCCTCTTTGTCTTCCTCCGCCCCACCGCCGCCCCCCGCGCGCGTTTCCTTTTCTGAAGAAAAGATACAAATATTTTAAAACAAAATGGACTCGAAACAATAAAAGGGCCGCCCCCCCCTTCTCGGTTAAGATTAAAAGGCGCGATTATGACCATGCTCGAATGCACCGGAATAAACTTTCTTGTTTTCAGTACTCAATATCAACAGCCCCCCCCTCCCCCCCCCTCGCCCCCCCCTCGCCGCCCCCCGCCACCCCTCGCCGCCCCCGGGGGGTAGGCACCACCTCCGACCATCTTCGTTACAATTTTCTTAGGCCACTCGTAAAAGGCTCCCTTCTCGAGTAAAAACGCCGCCCCTGTAAAAACCCTTCTTTTATAAAAGAGCCTAAGGGATGACGTTAACTTTATAGGCGGGCTTAAAGACCTTTTCTTTTATAGTGAAAAAAAAAAAACTCCTTTTCTAAAAAAAAAAAATAATTAAAGTTTTGGCCCTTTTTTAAAAAAGAAACTTTAATCCAGAAATAAGGAAATGATGGATAAATTACTTTGTCGACATAATGCGGTTCGCCATAATGCATTTGAGCATAATTCATCTCAACATAAAGAAGAGATTTAACATTTCGACAAAATTTGAGTTTCAACATGACGCAGTTGAGCATAAAGGTTATAAAAATTTATAAAATTGTTTCGTCGTTTGGGCGTAATACATGTCGACATAAACTAGGGACAGCGAAAGATCAAGCTATTTTCGCCGTTTAAAATCTAGGCCACCCTTGAAGTTGGCACTCCTGATTAGTGAGTTCTGGTTATTGAGAAAGAAAGTTTTAAAAAGCTTACTAAATAGTTTAGAAACGTCTGAAATGGTAGAAAAAAAATAGTTTTCCGAGTTTACGCAATGGCTTAGATCACTTCCCAAATTGGAAAAAAGGGAAATTTAGAGTTCAAAATGGCCGCCGAGGTCTAGGACGTGTTTTGACCTAGACAGTGTTGTAATTTCTGAGATCCTTTTCACGTGTCATAAATGAGTTGCATCACTTATGACAGTGTAAACAAAAAAAAACCTTTCAGCAAAATTTCTCAAAAAAATTTTTTTCTTGACCATCACGCACAAAATTAACGAGCCAATTTAAACTAGGGTTAACTTAACCACTGGAATTATGAAATTACGGTGGATTCTTTTTTTTAATAATTGGAAATCGCGGAGGGGTACCCCTCTCATGTGTGTGTGTTGTGGTTTCTGATTAAATATCTCTTTCTCAAATAATCGCTGTTATTACCCGAATTATACCTCTTAGTCCGTGACTTGAAGATAGAAGAAAAAAAAACGGGAAGTTGACTCCCGGGGATCTTAAAATATTTTCAGAATTTTTTTTCCCCATTTAAGTGACAATAAAAGAGATAGTTCTTCAGTAAAATTTTTCCTTTCATTTTAGGTCCAGGCTTACCAATATAATTAGAACATTTTTAAAAGATCTTGAAAAAGATGTTGAGCGATAAAATAAAACGCGATTATGGCGAAACGACAAACCTTAAAATTTGACAGTCATAATGCAATAACATCCTCGCGAGAGGAAAAAAATTAACCCCCTTGTGTCATAAAACAGCTTCTATTGGCTGCCTGCATGCTTTCCTAGATTATGCTGAGATGCTTTATGTTGAAATGCATTATGGTGAATAAAATAAAACGCGATTATGGCGAAACGACAAAACCTTAAAATTTGACAGTCATAATGCAATAACATCCTCGCGAGAGGAAAAAATTAACCCCCTTGTGTCATAAAACAGCTTCTATTGGCTGCCTGCATGCTTTTCCTAGATTATGCTGAGATGCTTTATGTTGAAATGCATTATGGTGAACTGTCAAGTTTTTGACAGTTCGCCATAATCGCGTTTTAAGCGGCGAAAGTAGGCTTGCTCTTTCGCTGTCCCTAGTTTATGCTGAGATGTATTATGCCGACAGATACAGTTTTATGGCGAAAAACAAGTTTAAAGAGAGGCTTTATGGTTACTTGCACTTTTTTTTTATGTCGACTTGCATTTATTGAAAAATTCGTTTGTGGCGAAACGCTTTATGTTGAAATTATGCTCAAAATTTTTGAGAGCTTTTCAATTGCATTATGCCCAAACGCATTATGGTGAACTACAGATTTTTTGTCGAAATGCAGATTTTTTTAAATGTTCAACTGCTTTAGGGTGAAATGCGTTATGTTGAACGTTTTTTCTGCCTACTAAAAAGTCCCCTGGAGAGTCTTTTAATAAAAAATGAGCTTTTGTTAATTGAAATTAGTCTTCCATTGAAGGTAGAACGTTTCTATTAACTTAAGGAAAGGTAACCTTTTAGTTAAGACCGTCTTTTTCAATTTTCTAATACAGAAATAACGAAAACAGACATAAGGAAAGAGAAAAAAAAAAGGGGGGGGGACATTTATGGTGAACTACAGATTTTTTATGTCGAAATGCAGATTTTTTATGTTTAACTGCTTTGGGTGAAATGCATTATGTTTATCGTTTAAGGAAATTTAAAAAAAAAGAACCTATGAAGTGTTGAAAGATGATTTTTTTTCTGGTAAACTTCAAACGCTATATCTCATGAACGGCTCGACCGATTTTCTTAAATGACCACTTTTGGAAAGCTCTTTTAAGGGTCTTTCAGAAGTTAAGTCCCCAACCTTCTAAACAACGGTTTTGGAGATATTTGAGAAAAAGTGGGGATTTGTCAAACTTAAACGCCGATATCTCGAAATGGCTCGACCGATTTTTATATTTCACACTTTTTGGAAAGCTCTTTTAATGGCCCATTAAAATTAAATAAATGGTCAACCCTGTATATCTTACGGTTTTCGAGATATTGAGTCAAAAGACTAAAAGTCCTTCTTTATACTTCCCCTTCCCCTACATTGAGGAAGTTCCAGTCGGGGCCGTCTCCAGACTTTCTTTCTTTCTTTTATAATAAAAAGCGAGGTCAGCATTCTTTCTTGGAAATCTGGAAACCGTTGAAATAAACGGAGGCCGCAAAGACGGAAAAACACCCCAAGGGATTCGAAGGGAGTTTGGACTTTATTTAATTACCATATTTAATTAAAAGGAACGTATCAATATTAATATTTCTTCTCTACAATTCTGAACGGCGCAAAAAACCCATTTTAAACAATGTAAATTAACTGTTTAATTTTCCTTTTCTCCCCCTCAATTTCCACCCTTTTTTCTTTTTTTTCAATTACTCCGAATGAAAATGAAGTTATCATGAAGGAAAAAGCTCGAACTTTTAAGTTAATATTTGTATTTTAAATTTTTTTCAAAGTTATCAAGGGAAAACAGCCAAAAGCGTAATATTTTGGCGGGGAAACTGCCTTTTGGTGGTTGTTTTGGGGGAAAACTGCTTTATGTCAATGTTTTGGCATGGAAACGGCCAAAAGGTTGCTACTTTTGGCGGAAAAAAAAAAACTGCCTTTTGGTCATCGTTTTGGCGGGAAACAAAATTCTGTGAAATTTTGGTGATAATCGTGGCCTTGATGTGCTCTGGAAAAAATGTGACGTACGGCCGGCCGGCACAGACAACCTCAAGATATTTGTGATATTATGATATTTCGTAATATTTTGGCGGGCGGGAAACGGCTTATGGTTCGTTTTGGCGGGAAAACGGCAAAAAGGGTGCTATTTTGGCGGGAAAATGGCCAACAGGCTTCTATTTTGGCGGGGAAAACTGCCTTATGGTCATAGTTTGGGTGTAAGACAACCAAAAGAGTGATATTTTGGCGGGGAAACGGCCTTTTGGGTCACCGTTTTGGCAGGAAAACTGCATTTATGCCCACGTTTTGGCGGGAAAACAGCCCAGAGGTTGCTATTTTGGCGGGAAAACTGCCCTAAAGTCAATGTTTTGGCGGAAAAGCAGGATGAAAACCAGGTAAAAGTTTGTTATTTTGGCGGTAAAACCGAAAGGATGATTCTGTGAAATGGTGAAAATCGTGGCCCTGATGTGCTCTGGAAAAAATGTGACGTACGGCCGGCCGGCGACACAGACAACCTCACGATCGGCCAGATTCCGGTAAAACTATAATTTCTTTAGGGAATTTATTAGAATTTATAAGGGAAAAGGGGGGGAGGATGAAGGTGACCTTGGGTGGATATGCCGGTCTTCTGAAATAATTCAAGGGAATTATTGCCAACAAAACACAATTTAATATCGAAATTCTAGAAAAATAAGGAACTTTTAATAATATTTTTATCTCAAAATACAAGCAAAAGGGATGAAAAACATAGAAAAAAGTATAAAGAATTAAACTTGGGGGGTATGGGGGGTGATGGTTTACTTTTTGTTGCGTAATATTTCTTTTTGTTTTAAATTCACTCAAAATAGGCAAAATGTGTAGAAAAGTAAAAATAAAATAAGAAAATCGAAATAAACTTACTTTTTGAAGATCGGATGGCCGAAACTCAAAATTTAGACCCGAAGGGACGCGAAGGAGACCAAGACGACATTTTGAACTAGCCACTGCCTTCTTGATTTTGCTGCATAAAAGTATATAATTATGTATACATAAATAATGTAATGTTATGAAAATAAAAATAAGGTTCTTTTATTTTCAAATATTAAAAAAATTATTGTTTTGTTTAGTTTTGGCAATAAAATTTTATCTGAAGAAAAAAGTGGGGAGCCTGCACGATCAAGTCCGTTGATTCAGTCTTTTTCGAGAGATGAGTCAGCGGATTTTTTTTTCTTCGAAATCTACAGATTTATCTTTCAAAGTAAGTTTTTTAATATTATTTATTAATAATAATTTTAAATTTGTTAAGTACATAAAAAATAATGAAATGAATTTGATAGAAAATGATTATTTAGATTTTATATAAAAAGTTTTATGGCTAGACCGTTCTAGACTCTCCTTTTTTTTTCTCCAATATTTTGATCTTAATCTTTCCGAGAAGTAATTAGCTTTGTTCCAACCGGAAAGTGCGGTTGGAACAAATCTATCGGTAGTGCTATTTAGGATTAAAGTTTTTCTCATAATTTCAACTTTTAAAAATAAGAAATCCGCCATATTGGGTTTTTAGGTCTATTTATTTTTTAATCTAAAGGTGAAAAATATGGATTTTCTTAAGATCGTTAAACGCGGATATCTCCGGAACGGCTTGACCGATTTACTAAACTGAACACATTTTGGAAAGTTCTTTTTAAGGCCCTTCTAAAAGGTATAACTTGTCTACCCTGTATATCTCACAGTTTTCGAGATATTTGAGAGTCTAAAAAAGTAAATATTCCTCCAAGACAAACTTCAAACGCTGATATCTCATGAACGGCTCGACCGATTTTCGTAAATGACTACTTTTCGAAAGCTCTTTTAAGGGCCTATCAAAAACATAATAGTACTCTACTCTCTAAATCTGTTTTTGAAATATTTGAGCCTAATCATCAAAAATATCCTATTTTTCCCCTCGCAAATATGTGAATTTGAGTTTATTTTAAAAACCGTCATATTTTCCCTGATTTGTGCAGTCCATAATTTCGTAAATCTCCTGGAAATATAATCAAAAACGTCCCCTCGTCAGCGAGTTTAAAATAATTATTTTATTGAAATCCGGATGGCTAATTTTCCATAATTTTGTACGTAATTATTTTTATTCCCACGTTTGTTTTCTGTAGATACAAATGAGGGGAGGATAATTTATATTATGATTATCCTCTGTAAAACTCGATTGCACATTTTAATGATCTAATTTTTTTAATTAAGGGAATGTCAATTCAAAATTGATTACAGTGTTGTCCACGAGATTAAGGGGGGGGGGGGTGAAAAATTAGGTTTTTTTTCCCCGGAAACAAAAAGCCGGAGGGGGCTCCCGGGAGATTTTAATGGAATATTTCGATATTTCACGAAATTAGCCCCCGAGTCTTTCACAAATAAAATTAAAATTTCGCCCTAATATCTAGAGTCCGGCGACACGATTTTAATTAAAATGGGACATTTTTTTGCTATATGTTATCGGGGGCCCCTCCACAAATGGTTATATGAAAAGATTTCAAGTCAAAAAAGGTCAAGGAAAAAAGCTTGAAAATTTCAAGTCAAAAAAGGTCAAGGAAAAAAGCTTGAAAATCCTTAAATTTCGCATTAAAGTTTGAAAAGCCACTTGGGAGCATTTATAAATTAAAAGTTCCGTTTATAAGAAAAAGGAGGGGAGAAAAGTCGTTCATCTTTTGTCCCTGTTGGGGGGGGGGGGGGGAGATTATCCAAATTATCCAATAAAACGTCCATTTATACGTCACTTAACGGGTGACGTCATCGTTTTTTAATTGATGAGACCTCATGTTTTATAAATTCTTTTCTTAAAGAAGGAAGATGGGGAAAGTAGTTTCCTATTTTTGGGCACTAAAAATGATGGAAATTTTTTTTCAAAATTTTATTCTTCTATTTTGTGGATCTCTACCCGGCTTAGGGAGCAGTTTTGTGGAAAATTTTGTCTTTTTTCTTATTATTGAGATTTTGAGGATAAAGGGTATCTTTTCATCGTTGATATATTTTTAAGGGGGCGTCAAAAGTCTGTGAAACAATCTTTCATCTTTTAAGGGGGGCGTGGGGAGGGGCTCTGAAGGGCTGAAGGGCTTCGAGAAGAAAAAGGGAAGGGGCGAGAACATAAGAAAATAATGGCCTAATCTTTAACGCCCGCCGAGTTTTTGTCTGGCTCCCCGGCGAAGAATATAGCAGCTAATAGGACCTCTTTAAAGCACTGTTGTCTCCGGGGGGGGGGGGGGGTGAAAAGGGAGACAATATCGCCAACCTATAATATATTCCCACCCACATCCCCCCCCCCCAAAAAAAAATAAGCCATTGTGTACAAAAAAATCTTTTCCTGAGAATTCCCTTTTGAAAATGTTAACTTTTTAATCCCCTCGCCATGAAAATGAAGAAAGTAATAAAAGGAAAAAGTAATTTTGGCCGAGGATTTCATTTTGAGAGCTCGAGGGGCGGAAAAAAAGATATTGCGTTTTCTTTCCTGGATCAATAGAAAAGAATTACGATAAAAACCGGTTATCAGGTTATTTGTTCGTTACAATCGGTTTTGGTCTTGCAAATCTCAGTCATCTGGAAAACGACTTTTGATAGGTTATTAGGGAGTTTCAGGGAATCGTAATTTGCCCTTCCCGTATACGACTCACCAAGAGTTAATCATATGATCCGACTCAGCCGTATGCGACTCACTTTCCGACTCAGAGTAAGGTTATATTTTACGAAGGTTATTAGAGAGTTTCAGGGAATCGCTATTTGCCTTTCCCGTATACGACTCGCAAAACGAAAAAGGTCTTCTCGTAGAGGCTTTATAACCCAGTTTCAGGGAGTCATTCCGACTTAGTTCACAATGTTCTCACTAGAGCATTCATGAAACATGGTTTTTCTGATTAACTATAACAGTACATAGAAATTACCTATCCCTAAAACGTTTCCGCCAATTTTCACTGTGGGTAAAAGTTTCCTTGACTCTCTAATAACCTTCGTAAAATATAACCTACGTTTACTCTGAGTCGTAAAGTGAGTCGTTCAGTATACGATTTGGCTGAGTCGGATCGTATAACATTTCCAACTCTTGGGTGAGTCGTATACGGGAAGGGCAAATTGCGATTCCCTGAAACTCTGTAATAACCTTCGTAAAATATAACCTTACGTTTACTCTGAGTCGTAAAGTGAGTCGTTCAGGTATACGACATGGCTGAGTCGGATCGTATAACAATTCCAACTCTTGGGTGAGTCGTATACGGGAAGGACAAATTGCGATTCCCTGAAACTCTCTAATAACCTTCGTAAAATATAACCTTACGTTTACTCTGAGTCGTAAAGTGAGTCGTTCAGGTATACGACTTAGCTGAGTCGGATCGTATAACAATTCCAACTCTTGGGTGAGTCGTATACGGGAAGGACAAATTGCGATTCCCTGAAACTCTCTAATAACCTTCGTAAAATATAACCTTACGTTTACTCTGAGTCGTAAAGTGAGTCGTTCAGGTATACGACTTGGCTGAGTCGGATCGTATAACAATTCCAACTCTTGGGTGAGTCGTATACGGGAAGGGCAAATTACGACTCCCGGGTCATTTTACTCCGCTATTTAAAAAAAAGGGTTTTCTCATTTCCTGTGAAGTATCTTAGAAATAAATTTGATCCTCGAGAATTTTTATGGGGAGGGCCTTCCCCTTTTCTTAAGGGATAGCCCCTGAGGGCAAAAAAAGGGCCAAATGAGAGGGGGGGTCTAATTTAAAAGGAAAACAAAGCAAGAAGGGCCGGTAATTAGTTTATGTTTGAGAACGGCCGGGGGAGAGCGATGAAACGGAATTGGCCCAGGAAAAACACGGGTGTGGAAGGGTTAGTCCGCTTTTTTTCCTTCTTCCCTCTCTCTTCTTCTTCCCTTTTCTAGAAGATGCGCCTGATTAAGGCTCTCCCCTTACCCCCGAGTTGTTCCACTAATTGGCGTTCATTGAATCGGAAAGAAGAGGCTGTTTTGTCTTTCTTTGGGGAAGGCCGAAAAGGACCTCTCTTTCTCCTCTTTAATAGTTCCCACTCCAAACTCCCTTAATTAATTTTCCCTCCAAAAGTAAAACTCACAACTCTTCTTAACAAAAAATTCATGTATTACCCATTTTACCACTCCCCAAACAATGACGTAGTCGTGACGTCACATTCGGAGTACGCTCATCATTGAGATGTTAATCTTTATGTAATAAACCGTCAGACTTTTGAAAGGCCTTTTTTAAAAATGTAATTACTGAAATATCTCAAAAACCGTTATATTTAGAGAGTAGAGTACTTATACCTTTTTGAAAGGTCTTTAAAAAGCTTTCCAAAAGTTGTAAATTAAGAAAATCGGTTTAGTCGTTCCTGAGATACTCGCGTGTAAAGTATTAGATAAGAAATGTTTACTTTTAACATTAGATTGGTCTTTTGACTCAAATATCTCCAAGACCATTAGATTTAGAGAGTAGATAACATCGACACTTTTGATAGGCCCTTAAAAGAGCTTTCCAAAAAGTGGTCATTCAAGAAAATCGGTCGAGACGTTCCTGAGATATCGTCGTCTATAGCAAGAGAAAATCCTCATTTTTTATATTTAGACTCAAATATTTAAAAAACCGATGGATTTAGAGAAGAGAAAATAATAAATAAGCGATTTAACCACTTCCCAAAATTGTCGTAATCGTGACGTCACATTCGGAGAACGCTCGACAATTAGATGTTAATGATCTATTTTGTATAATAAACCTTTCTAATGTTAACTTTTGAAAGGCCGTTTTTAGTGTAAAGACTCAAATATTTCGAAAATCATTGGATTTTGAGAGAAGTTAACCTAAACCTTGTTGGTAGGCCTTTAAAATAGCTTTCCAAAAAGTGCTCTTTTAACAAAATCGGTCAAGCCGTTCCTGAGATATATACGTTTAGAGAAAATCCTCATTATTTTTATTTTAAGACTGAAATATCTCAAAAATCGTTTTTACAGTGGTAACTTTTACACTTCTGATAGGCCTCAAAAAGAGTTCATTTTAGACAACGGTTCAGTCGTTATTACGCTTCGAAGTTCCCAACTATGACGTATTTGTGACGTCACGTTCGGAGTAGGCTCGACTATGAGATGCTTATAATCTAACATTCTAAGAGGACAGTTTTTAAACCGTTAAGTTCTCAACGGCTACTTTATAATTAAGGGGTTTCTTTTGTTTTTGTGAAGAGGGGGTCAGTCTAGACCCGTAGGGGGGATTGTAAAAGGGAAAAAAAATATCGTTTTTAAGACAATGAAACTATTTTATTTTTTTTAAAAAGGGGGAGGGGAGCCATTTTTCCGGACTTTTTTTATTCCCCGGAGGCGGCAATCGATGGAAAAGGGGTGGGGTGGTGAAGGGAGGCGGGAGGTTGAACGAAAAACTTTTAATAGGAAAACTGTCGCCTTCCTTTTCGAAGGGGTGGATTAAAATAGGTGTAAGTCCTGTGGGGGGGGGGGGGGGGGGGGAGAGAAAAGTTTTATTGTTACAACTCCAGAGTCATGGAAAACCTGAAAAGATTTAAGGCTAAGGTGGACGAATGACCGCTTCTGCTCCACCAGAAAAATTTCTTGACCAATCCTGGCCCGTTTACCCCCCCCCCCCCCAGCTAAGGTGGACGGTGAGGATTAGAAGGAGCCGAGTTATTATAATACCCTCAAAAGAAGGTTTTCGATGAACGCCCAAATTTCCGATCATTGTTGGACATTTAAGACCCAGTGGACAAATGACCGCTTCTGCTCCACCAGCAAAATTTCTGACCAATCCTGGCCCGTCTCCCCCCCCCCCCAAAGCTAAGGTGGACGGTGAGGATTAGAAGGAGCCGAGTTATTGTAATACCCTCAAAAGATGGTTTTCGATGCTCCGCCCTTTCCAACGATCATTGTTGGACGTTAAGACCCAGTAGACAAATGACCGCTTCTTGCCCACCAGCAAAATTTCTGACCAATCCTGGCCTGTCTACCCCCCCCCCCAACAACAAACATTCCCTCCTCACCCCCCCCCCATTTCTATCCACGATCTCCAAGGGTTCATATATGGGTTTTTGATTGCATAAACACGGATTCTCAAGTCAAAAAATTGATTTTTTTCTTCTCTCTTCTTCTTTTCTTCTAATGGACTAATTTCGAGGAGAAATCATCTTCTTTTTAGGGGATTTAAGGCATCAGTTAGCGAAATCCTTTTAACTTCTTCACTGTCGGACCTAAAGCCTTAATAACAAATCGTTTTTTATAAAAATTGATCAAATTATCTGTTTAGGGGAGAGGAAACTGTCTTCCGCCGTGGTATCACAATTGCCCCCCCCCCCCCCCCCGAGAAATCGGTGCTTATGCAAATGAACCCTTGAAACCCCTCATATGGACTCTCAAGAGGAGATGGGAAGAGGGGTTGAAAGAAGGGGGAAAACGGTGGGTGGGGGAGTTGTGCTTGGATTGGTCAAGAGTTTCGCTGACCTCAGCGGAGCAGAAGCGGTCATTTTTATTTGAGTTTCGCACCTGCTACTTCCCTGAAAGAAGTTGAGGGAGAAAAAAGAGGGTAAAAGGCGGCGTAGGGTCCCACCCGCTCTGTCAACAAGTTGGAAACTTTTTGATGTTCTTTTAAAGAGTCTCTGGCCGCTTTCGTTCGAAAATTTTACGAGGATCTCACGGTCTTAAAACGCCTCCCGTCCGACGTCCGATTTATTCTCCGCCTCGCTCTACGCCATCTGTAACAATTAGAGACAAAACCCAGCGACGCCACACTTCCCGATACCAAATCGACTGTAAGGCTTTTAACAAAATCGACTCCGGGATTCCAACCCGCCTTATAAATACTTCAACTATACTTTTACTCCCACCAACTTCCCTTCCTTATTACCCCCAACACGAAAAAAAGAACCGTTAAATCCCCGTTAGCAAAACGAAAAATGGTTAACGGACTGTTAGACGGTAGAAAAAGAGGAAAGGGCAAACCAAAAGGGGATGGTGGACGCCGAGGACTTCAGAGATTGACTGTTAGAAAGATCAGCTCTGCGGTCACCTGATGTCTAGAGGCCAGATATGAGACATGATTGGTCTTATACGTTAATGAGGGTTTTACGGCGTCCTATCAGTTAATGACGCGTTTTACGGCGTTCTATCCGTTAATGATGGATTTCGCGGAGTTCTATTCGTCAATGACGGATTTTGCGGCGCACTATCTGTAACAACGGGTTTTACCGCGTCTATCCGTTAATGAAGATTTTGCGGCTTCTTATACGTTAAAGACGGATTTTACGGAGTCGTAGCCGTCAATGAGGGGTTTTACGGTCAGTTAACGACGTGCTTTACGGCTTCCTATCCGTTAATGACGGATTTCGCGGTGTCCTATACGGTAAAGAGGGGTTTTATGGCGTACTATCCGTCAATTACGGTTTTTTACGGCGCCCTATTAGTAAACGACGGGTTTTACGGCGCCCTATCAGTTAACGACGGGTTTTACGGCGCGGCGCCCTATCAGTTAACGACGGGTTTACGGCGCCCTATCAGTTAACGACGGATTTCCGGCGTCCTATACGGTAATGACGGATTTTACGGCGTTCTATACGGTAATGACGGGTTTTACGGCGTACTATCCGTTTATGACGGACTTTACGTCGTCCTAACCGTCAATACGGAGATTTAACGGCGTAGTATCCGTTAATGACGGGTTTTACGGCGTCCTGTCAGTTAACGACGGGTTTTACGGCGTCCTATACGGTAAATACGGGTTTTCGGCGCCCTTTCAGTCAACGATAAGTTTTACGGCGCCCTGTCAGTTAACGACGTGCTTTACGGCGTCCTATCCGTTAATGACGGTTTTCGCGGCGTCCTATACGGTTAAAAATGGATTTTACGGCATCCTATCGTCAATCACGGGTTTTACGGCGCTCTATTAGTAAACGACAAGTTTTACGGCGCCCTATCAGTTAACGACAAGTTTTACGGCGTCCAATGCGGTTACGGCGGATTTTGCGGGGGTCCTATACGATAATGACGGTTTTACTGCGTACTATCCGTTCATGATGGACTTTACGACGCCTGTCAGTTAAGGACGGGTTTTACGGCGCCCTATTAGTAACGACGGGTTTACGGCGTCCTGTCCGTTAATGACGAATTTTATGGCGCCCTATCACTTAACGAGGGGTTATACGGCGTCAATGACGGATTTCGCGGCGTCCTATACGGTAAATACGGGTTTTACGGCATCCTATCAGTTAGCGACAAGTTTTACGGCAACCCTGTCAGTTAACGACGTGCTTTACGGCGTCCTATCCGTTAATGACGGTTTTTACGGCGCCCTATTAGGAAACGACTGGTTTTTCCGCTATCAGTTAACGACGGATTTCGCAGCGTCCTATACTGTAATGACGGATTTTACGGAGTTCTATCCTTTAACTACGGGTTGTACGGCGTCCTGTCTGTTAATGACGGATTTACGGCGTCCTATACGGTAATGACGGGTTTTAACGGTTCCCCATCAGTTAATGACGGGTTTTAATTTTGATTGCTATACGCAAATTGATTTTATTATCAAACAATTAACCAACAATAGAGGAAGAAATGACTGTGATAACGGGTATTCACGACGCGTTCGGCTTAATAAGCCTCGTCAGGTGAGCTATTCCCTCTATCACATCATTTCTATCTTTTCTCTGTGGACTATCTACGAGAGAATTAGTGGAAACTGCACTACGGGTTTTACGACGTCTTATCGGTCAATGATGGATGTCCCCCATCCCTCAAAAATATTCCACGTCGGCCTTAAGCCTTAAAAATCTTTCAAACTTTTTTTTCCTCAGTAATATATTCAACCTCGTGACGCATATTGCTTTTATTTGATGATAATAAAGTTTTAAGAAGAGTGGGACCTTAGGAGGGGGGAGGGGGGGGGGAGGTTTCGGTTGTCAGATGACGAGAGGGAAGGCTCTTCCTCCAAGACTACGCCCGCTTTTGTTCGCTGATTGCCAATTTCTATTTCCATTAGGTCGCATTTACCACCCTTTCCATTCTTTACCTCCCTTCCTTCTCCTTTTTCTCAAACTCCCCCCCCCCCTCCTTTCACCCTTCACCTTCAAGGGCACTGATTTTTCTCCCTCCCAAGTGGACAAAATAAGATCAATAACTTTCACCCTTCTCCATTTCTTTTTTTCATCCTTCAATAAAAACTATGGAAAAAAAGATAAACAATTATGTAAAATCATTGACGGATATGGCGTAAAATTCGTCATTAGCAGAGACGGCGTAAAATACGTCATTAAAGAAACTGGAGTAAGATCGGTCATCGGCGGACTCATAGGAGGTCTACAACCTTTAATGACTGATTTTACGCCATATTTGCCCAGGGCAGATTTGGCGTAAATTCGTCATTAGCAGAGACGGCGTAAAATACGAGTACGTCATTGAAGAAACTGGAGTAAGATCGGTTATCGGCGGATTCATAGGAGGTCTTACAATCCTTCAATGATTGATTTTACGCCATATCTGTCCATGATTTTACGCCATACCTCCCTATGCCTTACCCGTCGGTCGACGGCGGATATTACGCCGCGCTTTTTACGCCTTACTCTCCCTCTCCCAAAGTCCACTTTCACGAGAAGAAGAAGGGTGCTCATGAAGATTCCCCCCCCCCCCCCCCGAAGAGGGACTACACATTTGTTTAAAAAAAGGGTTGTAACAATTTGGGTGAAAACAAAAGGCGGGCGAGCGGACGGGCAGGTGACCATTTCCCGGACTGGTCAGACGAGCATCTGTCCGAACCGGTTTCAACCCGTCCCTTCTTTTGGTCATCCCATCTGCGCGAAACGCCTCATCCTTCCTCAAAACAAAAGCTTTTGTTGAGAAAGAAAGTAGGAGCGTCGTAAACCGATATCTCACCACCCCTCCCTCACGTAATGTCCTCCTTAACTTAAGTTACCCTTGAAAAAAAAAATCTTTTCATTTGATCGTACATTCAAGGGAGTATTATCAAGGAAACCTTGAGAAAGACTTCCTTCAAGATAAACGGGCCTTGGGGTCTTTTTGTGCAGATATTAAGGCTCCTTCTAGGTCGGTATTATGGCTCCTTCACGAACGTTATTATGGCTCATTTGAGGCAGGTATTAGGCTCCTTGTTGGCTGGTTTTGGCTGGATAAGGCTGGTATTTTGACTCCTTTTAGAACGGTGTTTGGCCTCTTTCTAGGCCGGTATTTTGGCTCATTTTAGGGCGGTATTATGGCTCATTTTGGAGCCTTAATATGTCTCATTTTTGAGCCTTAATATGGCTCATTTGTGGCCAGTATTTTGGCTCATAGGCCGGTGTTTGGGCTCATTTTAGGGCGGTATTATGGCTAATTTTGGCCTTAATATGGCTCATTGTGGCCAGTATTTTGGCTCGGATGAGGATGGTATTATGGCTTTTAGGCCGGTATTTTGGTCCTTGTTGGCCGGTATTTTGGCACATTTTAGGCTTTTTATTTATGGCTCATTTTTGAGCCTTAATATGGCTCAATTTGGGCCTTAATAGGCTCATTTGTGGACAGTATTTTGGCTCGGACGAGGTGGTTTTGGCTCTTCTAGGCATTTTCCGACTGCAAATATTCTCAGGGGCCGCCTTCTAGGCATTTTCCAATTTTTCCATCAGGACGGTATATGGCTTTTTCAGGCCGGTATTTGGCTTATTTTTGGGGCATTTCAGCTAGTAGTTTGGCTCTTTTAAAGCAGTAGTTTGGCTCTTTTAAAGCCAGTAGTTTGGCTTTTAAGCCAGTAGTTTGGCTCTTTTAAAGCCAGTAGTTTGGCTCTTTTAAAGCCAGTAGTTGGGTTTTTTTAAGCAGTATTTCGGCTTTATTAAGCCAGTAGTTTGGCTCTTTATAAGCATCTCCGCTCTTTTTAAGGTAGTAGTTTGGCCCTTTTTAGCAAGTATTTTGGCTCCTTCTACGCCGATTTATGGTCTTTCCCCCGTTCTCTTTTGCGCAGTATTTCGGTGCCTTTTAAGATTCCCTTTCAGATTGTAGACAATTTAAACGGAGATTAGAGACATTATAGACAACTTAAATATTAGAGTATTCTAGACAATTTAAACAGAGATTAGAGTATTTATAGACAATTTAAAAAGGGATTGGAGTATTATAGACAATACAAAAGAGATTAGTGTATTTCTAGACACTTGCACGGAGATTCTGAAGACAATTCAAACAGAGATTAGAGTATTATAGACAATTCAAATAGGGATAAGAGTATTTATAGACAATTTAAACAGAGATTAGAGTGTTTCCTTATAGAGTATTTGGTCCTTTTGCGCCAGTATTTCGGTCCCTTTTAAGCCTTTTTACACCACAATAAGGGGCTACTTGAATAGGATGAATCCTTGAAAAATATCCTTTTGTAACAATATTTGGCGTCCTGGGGTAGAATGTGAGAACCGGGCAGATAAACGAGATAGTCTGTATAGCTGGGGGGTCGAAGGGGGTCGAAGGAGAAAGAAGAAAAGAGAGCCTCTGTCTAATTGAAATATGTAAATGAGAAAAGGGGTCACAAGGTGATGAACCGGTTCTACTCTGGACAGGGTCAGTAAAGACAATACGAAGGGTTACGTCCCTAACGGCTATTGTTTTAATTATTTTGCGCTCAAAAAAACCACCGAGAACCGGATCCTGGGAACCGGGGGTCAGTCGAGGGTTAGGGCTCCTCCAGTCAAGGTAAGCTCCCTTTGAATATTTAAAACTTTTACCATGAATTTTCATAGGATTTGAGACGTTTGACCAAAGGGCTAAAGGGCATAAACTTAATCAGAAGTTAAATTGATTGTCGACAGAAATTTTAGGGATAAAGGGTATTTTTATAGAGCTTAGAGGTACGAATGCACCTTCTTAGGATGTGGAAGAATGGTTAAAATGACCCTTCTTTAACCAGAGTTTAATCAGAATCGATTATTTACACTAAGGTTATTTACATCAGGCAGTCACGCTACAAAAAAACGGGCGTAAATGCCCAAATTTTTCCCAACTGTCGAAAACTTTATCGCTTTCAGATTGTAGACAATTTAAACAGAGATTAGAGTATTTATAGACAATTTAAAATAGATTGGAGTATTTCTAGGCAACTTGCGCGGAGATTAGAAGATCTGTAGACAATTCAGACAGAGATACAGTATTTACAGACAATTTAAAAAGGGATTATAGTTTTTATAGACAATTTAAAAATGGATTAAAGTATTTGTAGACAATTTAAAAAGAGATCCAGTTTTTATAGACAACTTGCGCGGAGATTATAAGATCTGTAGGCAATTCAAACAGAGGTTAGAGTATTTATAGACAATTTAAAAAGGGATTAGAGTTTTTATAGACAATTTAAAATTGGATTAAAGTATTTGTAGACAACTTGCACGGAGATTCTGTGACAATTCAACAGAGATTAGAGTATTTATAGACAATTTAAACAGAGATTAGAGTATTGCCTTCCGAGTAATATGAATTATTATTTTTTTATGATCCTTGAAAATTAAAATTTTTTTTAAAAATAATAATCGAAGACTCGGGGAAAAGTTGAGTTGATTTAGATCTGGGTATAACAAATTGTCTTATCAGAGGCAAATAAAAAATATGCATTATAAGCATTTATTTTAAGAAAATGCGTTATATTCAGTTTATGCGCTAACCCACAAAATATGCATTTTATGAAAATAGAAAAAGGGTTTTTAAGTTGAATTGACACAAAATGAATAATACTTTGAAATTTCTCTCCTACAAGTTAAGGAAAAAAATTGCAATTACATACAAATCCGCCCCTATTTATTACATACAGTCATTACTTTAATGAGCTCTAGTCATTTGTGTCTTGTTTGTGTATATTCACGTATTTCTTTATTTTACCGTTGATTTTAAAAATGTACTATAAGTTTGTATGCCACTTTAGTGGTGCACACAAATAAAAGCTGATTGATTGATTGATTGATCAAAGGTACTTTTTCACCAGGACTTTCATAACTGAGTTGGTAGAGTATTAGGCTAGAAACCCAAAGGTCGTAGGTTTGAATACCCGCTAGGGGTCTAAATTTTTATCTTCTTCTTAATTTTCACAGTTTAATAAAAAATAAATTCCATTCACAAATATTATAAGGCCATAATCTTGTAGAAAAAGAGACAAGGGAGTTGACTTCTGCAGAAAATGGGAAGCTCAAAATCCCATTAGCCGGAAAAACGGGAGCGTCTGTAGAAAAAAAAAGAATGATTCCAACTCAGATGCTCCTACATGCTTTTTTTCTGGGGGCACACATCTCGTCCGAAAGTATTCTCATCCTAAAGTATTCTCGTCCTAAACATGATAGAAAAAGAAAAAATATAACCTGCATTCTCGTCCGAAAGTATTCTCGTCCTAAACAGGCTACGCCCCTTTTTAGGACGAGATGACAGTAGGACGAGAAGGCATTCGGACAAGTGGATTTCAATTTTTATACAATTTTTTAAATATCATACTTTAATAAAATATAAATCATCTCGTCCGAAAGTATTCTAGTCCTACGGTCTTCTCGTCCTAAAAATATGTGTAAAATAAAATATTACTTAAAATTAATGATGTATTCTCCGAAAGTATTCTCGTCCTACTGTCTTCTCGTCCTAAAACTAACGTACAAAAATTGCTGCGTCGGAGAAATGCGGCAGGTTCCACCCCAGCAAGTCACGGTCGGTTCGTTTGTTTATTTTTGCGAGGATCAGCTCGTTTTGTGACACAAGGGGGTTTTTTTTCCTCTCGCGCGCTCGTTTATGACACTAGGGGTTAATTTTTTCCTCGCGAGGATTTGCTCACCCTGTAGGCGGCCCTGGGATGGATGATGAGCTCGGTAGGCGCAAAAAGGAGTTTAAAACTTGCTTGGGTGGAACGCTGCCGCATTTCTCGACGAGCAATTTTTGTACGTTGTTTTAGGACGAGAAAACAATAGGACGAGAATACTTCGGACGAGATGATTTCTATTTTATTAAAGTATAATATTTAAAAAAAAAAATTGAAATCCACTTGTCCGAATGTCTTCTCGTCCTACTGTAATCTCGTCCTAAAAAGGGGCGTAGCCTGTTAGGACGAGAATACTTTCGGACTTGAAGACAGTTTATATTTTTCTTTTTCTATTTTTAGGACGAGAATACTTTCGGACGAGATGTTGGCACCCAGTATTAGGCTAGTAACCCAAAGGTCGTAGGTTTGAATACCCGCTAGGGGTCTAAATTTTTTTATCTTCTTTAATTTTCTCAGTTTTAAAAATAAATTCCATTCACAAATATTATAAGAGGCCATAATCTTGTAGAAAAGAGACAAGGGAGTTGACTTCTGCAGAAAATGGGAAGCTCAAAATCCCATTAGCCGGAAAAACGGGAGCGTCTGTAGAAAAAAAAAAAAAATGATTCCCAACTCAGATCTCCTACATGTTTTCTTCCTTTTGACCCCACATTTCTGAAAACGAAATCAGGACAATACGAAAAAATGATATTTACTAAGAAATCAAGTCCAACTACAAACTTTTATTAATAATATTCAATATAAAAGTAACAAAAAAAAAAAATTGTGTAGACTAACTTTTATAAACTTTATCAAAATATTTATTAATCATGAATTAATTTGAGAAAACTCCGATTAAAAAAAAAGTTCAATTCCCATTAATGAAAACGGGCACTTGGATTTTCACTTTGTTCGCCGGGTCGGTATCGTTGCCGAACATGTCGCTGAAATTTTTCGCCGCGCTTTGTAAAATGTTTTCTAAATATTGTCTGAAAAAAAAAAAAATATTAAAAGAAAACCAAAAATCAGACGGACTTACCCGGGGTAATTTTCGACCTCTTCGCAAAAAGTGCTTCCTTTGGCGCATTCCGGGACGGCTTTTTTGGGGAACTTCGGCGTAAAAGCGGGGCCTACGTTTTTCTCTTCGTTCTCGTTGTCATCAGGAAAACAAAAGTGTCCATATCGCTCGTATTTCCTGAAGGAAAGAAAAATCATTTAGAACCAAAAAGATCCACAATCTCGCAGACAAATGGGATATTGAAGGCTAAAATATTTGCTTAAAACAGAAAAATTACCCGGTAAAAATAAAAGTAAGAATCTAAAATCTTATTTTTTAGTCGAAAATAACGGCCAAAAACCTACATAACCCAGCTGTACAGCGGGTCTGACTAGATTATGACATGAAGGAGTTCCTGAGACTGGAGGTAGTTAAAAAACTCCCCAAAAAATCAGAATTTACCTTCTGTTTTGTCCGGAATATTCGACCAGCTTCCATGAAGTAATCTTGGTTCAGGTTGTGCGCTCTGGTTTTTGTCGCGGGATAAATATTTCGCTCTCGTGGAAAACTCGAAACTTGACAAGTCTGAAATGAAAGTTATTAATAAAAATTTATAAAAAATTTTATTACCATTAAAATAGTCCAAATGAGTTGAGCGAGAAGCCATTTGTACACTGAAAAAAGTTTCTTCATTTCGAATAATGTTCATCAACGAACCTGCCTTAACAAGGCTCCTGCGTCTTCACAAACTGACTTTTCATTCAAAATAAAAGTTGAAAGAGGAAAGAAAAAAAATATGGCAACCCCCCCACTTTTGTCTCCCTTCCATGGCGGTTTGTTATGAGAGGGTTTTTTCTTAAGGCCTGACTTGAGGTTAAAATGTCTTTCCCGTTTTATGACTTGAGCCAAAACGAGTTGGAAAAATAAGACTACCTGCCACTCGTAAAACTTAAACCACAATATCAACAATGGACTGACCATGTTTTTTACCCTAGGTAAGAAGGTACCGTTTTTCTGTTTTCAAACAAAAATAAACCTTTTTAAGCCGAAGGGTCCCTTTAAAATTAGGTTAAAGGGAGGTCTTGTCCAAAAAACATCAAAAAATCTCGTGAAGAAAAGTCAACGTTTTCTACGGATCTGAAGTTGCTCAGGCGGCCTTAATGTTTGTTGTTTTACTTAAGCCTTCAAAGGAAAAAGGAAGCCAGCACTGATTTGACGGCTTCAACGTCACCTCGAGTTTGCCGCGTCCATTTGTCTTTCGCCAAAAGGGGTAAAATCTTCGCCAAGGAATTTTCTCAAAGGGATATAAAAAATAGCGGGCCTACAAAGCGAGCATGCGCCTTTATCATCCGAGGATTTCTCATCGGTAGTTCTCATTCAGTCGCCTCACGAGTTGGTTCCCCCGCCGGGACCTGTCAACTTCACACACAAAAAAAACATCGCTAAATTCCTTCAATGGAATAAAAAAAAAGTGAATAGGTATAAAATAAATTTTTATCAAGGGATTTTCAAATTATGCTCTTTTAAGGTAACTGAAGAAAATTTAGAAATTTGCTAAGAAAACAAAATTTTTTCTTCTTTCTTTTTTTTTTCTTCTTAACAATCTCAAATTAATCAAGGTACGGTAAACAATAAGGGTTAAAAAAAGATTCAAAAAGATTTTAGAACAAAAGAAAATACTCAATAAATTTCGTTCTCAAAATACAAAAAAAAAAAAATTATCCTGCTATAATAATTTTGCTCAAAATCCACTTGTCTAAGTTTGTGATGCATAAAATTAATGAACACTTAATTGTGACGTAAAAAAATATTAAAAAGGAAAAAAATCGAAACTTGGAAAATAATGAAGTTAGTTTTAAGACGTCTTTTTTAATAATTCAGGAAGGAAAAATCAATTTATACAAAACAGCAATAATTGACAAAAAAATTAATGAAAGAAAACTTTTCATTGGCGGTAAACATAAAACGTTTTCAAATTGAACGAAAAAAGGGTTGAAAGAAACGATTAATTGAATTTTGACAGTTTTATGATTTCTAAAGGCCATTCCATATCTCGTTTTATCTTAAGTCTACAAATCCATTAACATTTTTTGACAAAAACCACTTTTTTTTAATTGTTAAATTTTGCTCCAGTGTTGATGAAACTGGTTTTCCGAACTTTTCCTAAGTAATCTGAGTTTCTTGGGTTCATTTTTCTTTTTTTCCTTCCCAGAAATGAATTTTTTTTCCCCACACTAGAAAATCTGAACATTCTCTATTTATCGATTTTGTCATTTAGTACGACAAAATTCCTTCCTCAAACTATTTGTCTTTGTAGTAAAAAGATGAAAGGTGGGAATTTTCAAACATTTTCACCGCACAAAATCCTGAAAAAACAGGGTACGATAGAATTTGCCCCTGTGCTATCTTATTAAAAAGTTTTCAGAAATTTTTCTTTTTAAGACTTTCCAAAGGAGTTTATTTTAATAGGCAAATTACATTAATTAAACATTTGTATTAAAAGGATTCGAGAACTTACATGAATATGGATGAAGGGGTGAAAAGGGTCACTTAACTCAGTTCTTTGATGTGCAAATTTTAATATCATCATTATCAAAAAACAGGAGAAAAGTTTTATTTGAAAAAAAAATTCGATTAAATTTTTTGCTCCTGACTTTCAACATGTTTGAATTTATTATTAATTTTGAAGATCTAAAAGGGAAAAAAATTATATCTCCTCACGCTGGATATTGTGTATTCAAAAGAACGTGAATGTAAACGTTTCTTGGGATAAATTGAATGAAATAACCAACGCTTTCCGTTTTTCCGAGTGAAGGGAAACCTCCATAATTGATCAAGGAAGTTTTTATTTTCTGCCGAGAAAAGAACAGCCTATCTTTCTTCCTGTCTTCAAAGAACACTTATTGGCTTGTTTCCCGGTATACATGAGCAAAAAATACGGAAAAAAGTCTTGAAAAATTGTAGAAAATAACTAAGAAAAGGGTGATATAGAAGTTGAGGCAAGAAATGGCTTCAAAGGCATATTTACCAGCCTGCCATCCGTCTATTATTCGGATATTGAAATCTTGCCTTAATCTAATTTTTTTCGGCACTCTAGCTCCATATTTCTTCCATCATTATTAGAATTTTTTTGATAGTACTTAGGCCAAAATATACATAGGCCAAACTTAAAAGGGAACTTTAAAGGTCGAAGTTGAAAAGTCATCAGGAAAATAATTAGTTTTTGCAAACCACTCTTACTTTTTTTACATGAAAATTAAAATTTATCGAAGATTTTATGTTTCCTGATTTTTTGACCCTGTATGTTACCTTTCAAGTGTTTTGTTTGGCATTCTGAGCAAACGTTTACTTACTCATATTGTTACCGGACATTCGATTAATTTTTTCTTCTCTTTCTCTCTCGCCCGGGTTTTGATAAATTACAAATGATTTTCAACGCTGTCAGACCTTTTTTCATATTATACCTGTTAGTTCCCGTCAGATAAAATACAACTTGATACCCTTTTTTTTTCCATGGCAATTTTTCAGACAGGTTCAGTGTTTTTTATTTAACAATCGATCCTGTTAAAAAAGAGAAGAAACGTTCATTTAGAGAGGTAGGGTAATATTTATTTTGGATCAATTAAGCTACCCAGACAAATCCATGGAGTTTCCCCTTCTGAACTTCTTCTCCGGTGTCATTACGAACTTAACGAAGGGCCGGGAAAAGTTTAGCTAAGAGAGTAATTTATCATTTAAATTCACGTAAGAGACAATAAGAGCTTATTTTCAAAGACCTTTATTGAACATATTTTATAGACTCGGATTGCAAATTTAACCCCCCCCCCCCCCATTATGATTAAAGATTTATTTTCTTTGAAATCTAAGTCATCTCAAAAAAGAAAAAAGAACCTTTTACATGAGTAAGAGTGGCCAAACTACTTCTGTCATCAAATTAAATTTAAAAACATAATGAAACACAGGTTTTAAATTAGAACTCTGTAAATCATTTTTCCAGACAAAGGAAATAAAAGAGGAAATTTATTTAATCTTAAGTGGTTCATATAATGAATTAAATATTAAAATTATTAATTTTAACATCGGATTTATAAAGTAAAGAGGTTTCATATTTTATATGTACTAATAAATTATTATTAATAAAATAAGTAGATAAACATTATGGAATCAAAGAGGATTTTAGGATAAAATTTTGAAAAATAATAATTTAAAATAAAAACATTAAATAACCGATGGTTGAAAAAACGAAAAATAAAGCCTAGGTATAAAAGAGGTTTTCTACTTTTATGAATTGACGTTCGAAGCCCGCAAGGCTTTAGTGTAATGAGGGTTTAGTATTCCACATATTTCCACCATTTTACAAGTCGAATAATTTTTTAATTACACTATTATAAAACACAAAAGGTAATAAAAATCCTCTACGCAATTCAGAGATTATCTCGGCCTCAATGAACTAATGGAGGGGAATAAAAAGAAGAAGAGGGAAATTTAATTAATTAACGACGGTTTAGAAAAGTAAATGGATTAAAAATTCTTTGAGAGCATTAATTGAAGAATTCGATTACAAAAAACAATGAGATGACTGCCCTACATGGTGTACACAATGGTTTATTATTGCCTGATTTAAAATGCCAATTTTGCTCAAATAGAAAGTCTTTATACCCTCGACGGTCGGTTCCAGCTAGTTCGGTGGTCAAGTCTTGACTTTGCAAGAAATCTTGGTTTTTTGGGAAACCGTTCTCTGTAATAGGGTTGTTACAACGTGATGTGAAAAAAAAGCAATAAAACTTTACAGTTTAGTTTAAAAAGCCATTTTCCTAAATCTTAGTAAAGCTAAGAAATCTGTATAAAAACGACTTTTTTCTTTCCCAATCCGGGTTAGCTTGAACAGGAAAATTAGTTAAATAGATAAAACAAAAATGCATATCTTCGTGTTTATCTCTGAAGTTTATATTTATTACTATTTAACATTAATAAGCTTAATGGTAATAAGCTCAACTTAGTTATTTCAATTAATTTAATGTCAAAGTGTTTGTCGTTTGTTCTACCCATATTAAATTTGAGTAGTTAAATTTCCTATATTTCCTCATCTAATAATATCTGTTTGCGAATTTATACCCGTATTTCGCCCTCATAAATTCTGTGGATTGAAACCTGTAAGGGTATTTCATAAATTCGTCTCTGAATTATGAATTTGCGGGGAGGCGTGATAACATAAGACACGTTTGAAATATTCAAAAGGTTAGGCATCATTTTTGGATAAATATTTAATGGGGGAACTTCAACGTGTTTTCGATAGATTTTCTCTTAACAATATTGTGAAGAATTTTCCAAAATGTTTATATTCTTCAAAACTAAATTTTAGTGGGAATGGACGTCGATAAGCTTGAGGAATTATTAGATCGATTTGGGGCAAAAGGATTTTCGTAATCTGTATACCGAGGGGGAATACCATTAAATCATTATCGCTTGTTAACATCGAGAACCATCAGAGATGAAGCTTCAGAACCCCTTTGTTTTGATGAAAACAATTTATTGTCCCGTCCACGACCACCGCCCTAGGTATTGATGATTTATAAACTCTAATAATTCAACGAATTAATTAAATAAACACCTTAATTCCGTCACCAATCCCATAAATCAATTTAATTAAATGAAAATAGGGCTGAGGCAAACAGTTTTCAAATGAACGTATTTCAGTTTGAGTTAACTTTGAGGGCTCGAAATATACGGTCTGGTTGGGGGGGGGGGGATTTCAAGTGTGTAAGCCTTTCTTGTCAAAGAGACTTCAATTATGAAAAGTCTGAATAATTACAAGAGAATGTGTTAAACCGTCTGCCTACAGCCAAAAAAGATACGACTAAGTAAGTTTTACCCGGCGGTCTCTGGCACTTCTCTTTTTGAGCATTTTCTAACTTTGAAAACACCATTTTTATAGGGTTTCCTAGCAGTTTTTAAGGGTTTTTGTGCAAGGAACACCAGCAACATGTCTGAAGATCCTTTTTGATTCTGCTTTTTCCTATTTTTTAGGCAAATCGAAATTATGGAGGAAGTACGGGTAAGAGAAGCCGACGACGTCGGAAACCTGACGGAGAGCTACTTCAACGATACGGACTATCTGTTCGAATGCCATTATACGTTCGAAGGACTTTTCGGAAACGGGTTTTTCCAGAGTACCATCTACTCGCTCTACATGGTCATTTTCGTGATCGCCCTCGGCGGAAACGGTTTGGTCTGCTACGTCGTCCAGAGCAGCCCGAGGATGAGGACAGTCACGAATTTCTTCATCGGAAACCTCGCGGTCGGCGATATTTTCATGGCTTTGTTCTGCGTGCCGTTCTCATGCGTTCCGAATCTCCTCCAGCACTGGCCCTCGGCCTTCAACTCTGCAAAATCGTCAGCTTCACTCAAGCTTTATCCGTCTTGGTGAGTCTTCTTTTTACTTAAGTTTGTTCAATCGGTTCAAAAGCGAGTAGGAAACCTTTAAACAACCGGTTGTACTCAAAGACATTCCACATTTCTGGTAGTCTTAAGCCTCTCAAGTGAAACAATAATTTTATAACAATAACTTTATCATGCAGATTCAACACCTGTGAGACGAACTTGCTACGTTTTGAATTAGTTTCCGAGTTTCGTCGAATTCGGCATATAGAAAGGAGTTAAGTTTCTTTACGACATTACAATAAACTAATTTTGATATTCTTGCTTACACTTAAAGTAATTGCTTTCAAAAATCTACCTAAAAAAAACCCCAAGATTAATGAATCCAAATTGTCTAAAAAGTAAGATATTAAATGGAAAAGCGGCGTTCTCACCAATTTTACCGGAATCATTTTATAAATCCCACAGTACAGCCCGTGGATTCGAACTCTGGACCTCAGTGCGAGGCTAACATAACCTGAGCCGGCATAATTTTAAAATTAGGCTTAGCCGTTACTATTCATGAAGGCTTTCTCGAATTCAGAGAAGATGAAGCTTTGTATGCATACTTAAATTTGTCGCTGATATTATCTTCGTCGGGCTTCCATTCTGTATAATTCCTTCATAAGTTATTGAATCCATTTATTTAGCGGCATTTCTTTACTGCCTCAAGCCGAAAAGCGTTGTTTAAATATACATAAGTTGTTACCGCATTTTTTTTCTTCTTGGTTTAGCGTTTAATTAAGAAAATGGAGTAATTAGTTAAAAATTAAAATGCTTTCGAAGAGAAAGTGGTTTTTACAGGTATTTAGAACCTATACGTCACAACTAAGTCACAAGCAATTTAGAACTTTTGCCTTTTGGTATGTTTCTTTGATGCTCTGTACAATGGGTACTGCCTGCAGCATGATAGGTATGGTTTGAGAGAATAACTATACCCCAGGGAATTAAAAGAAGACTCTCTTTTAAAAATCTTAAAAATAGTCTCACGCGAAATGCGTACTCTAGTTTTAAGGGAAACAACCATGGTCGATTCTTCAAACAAGGGCCATATCATTGATTAAAATTATAATTGACTCTCCTGGCTCTGATCTTATATTCAGCAGTGTTAAGTTTCTCAGCAACACTCCAAAAGCGATCACTTCTCATTTAAGTTGAGTTGACCCCCAAGAGTAAAACTTCTTGTTGCGGTAGGGCACTTTGAAGGACTTCGACCGCCAAAGGTCATTTCTTTAATAACAAAAAAAAAGTTATATTTTATCAATTTTGTTTCTTTCCTTTGACGTAAGGACTTGAAAAGTTTTCGAATGATTGATTTTCCAAGCAGCGAAGAAGAGCAAACTTGAGGGAAAAGAGGAATTTCAAAACCTTGAATACGTCCGTTGACTTTCTGAGGATGGAAAAATGCCGTTTTTACGGTTGTAAAAATCTTTCGGATCCATTAGCGACTGTTGGTTAATTAATAAAATTGACGCCAACAAAGCGAAGTCCGTTCACATTTTTCGGGCTAATGTATCGAATATTTCGTCCCACATCAACGGGTTTTCATCACTCCGTTCCGCACTGAAAAATTTTAATTTAAACCTAATTTTGTTATTGCTACTCCACGTTTGGAGAGAAACCGTGTAGGGAATAAAAGGGTCCTAATGTTTGAATTAATTATGAATTGATTATAAAAAAAAAAAAAATAAAAATCAGGCCCGCAGGACGAGGCGTAAGACCGCACGGGTTCCGGCCAAAAGGGGCGCCTCACTCCGCAAAAAAAACCTACCTAAAAGTTGCCGCCGGCAAAAAATTAATAATCCAATTAAATTTAAATAGAAAATGCCGAAAAATCATCAGTGTTTGTTTAATTTTCAACAAAGTTATTGAATTACTATTCATAATAGGTGTTTGGGAGAAGGCCTTTCAGCCTCATGGGAGCGATACGATGAACTAATCAATTTTATGTGGACATGAGGTTATCTGTGAGGCTGGCCTTCCGTACCATTCTCCTGGACGTAATTTTCATTCAATTTTCAGAGTACCTTCCTTTGATGGTCATGCTCATAATGGAAATGTCAAAAACCGACATAATGAAAATGCCAACTCCTCGAAATTTTTAAAAGCCTAAAAATTCGCCTTTTTTGTGTAAGTCTGTGGGTACCACAATATGATCTATCATCAGAGTCTTATAAATCACATCACACACAACATATCTCTTTCTATCAATTCTAAATTAGTGGTGATGAATCATCCCACAAATTGGTGACGTACGACGAACACGAACACAGCGATGAAACAACAACAACAAGGTACATATTTACACTCTCTCAACATACAAACACAGAACTAGAATAGCTTCCGGCATGTCTTAATCTCCCATCGACGGAGCCAGCAATTTTTCTCTCCTCAATCTCAATCAATCATCAACATCATCATCGTCAGCATCAGCACCATCAATCAATTGACATCAGCAGTTCAGCACGAGTTCGACTCAATGAACTGGTGGAACTCCCTCAACTCGTCAGCAGTTCGCACCTCTTCAACCCGCTGAATTGCTCGAACTTCTCGACATCTGCGACATTCACGTCACAGCTCGACAGTCGCGACAGCATCCGCACACGCATCTTCGACACATCATTGCTCGCACACAGACTTCACCCTTCTTTTCTCCTAGCGCAACATATGATCTAAATATCATCAGAGTCTAATAAATCACATCACACAACGCATCTCTTTCTATCAATTCTTTAGTGATGAATCATCCCCATGTCCAAAAAATATTTTCAAAAGATAAGAAATATGTAGAATACGTCAAACATGCTTTTTGTCCACCCTATCTTAATTCTCCCGATACACGATGAAATATATGGATGATATGGATGGGGAATATTCAAACGATGTAATTTTTATTCTGATCACGTTTTCTTTTACTTCTATACGTTTTAAATTATTTTTAAAAATATGAAATAATGTAAAATATAAGGTTAGGTCTGAAAATCCGTTACAAACGGTAAAAGCTTTAATATTTATTTTCGTTTTGATGGTAAAACTGTTTGTTATTCTAGTAAAAAACAGTCTGTTTTTCAAATGGTGAGAAAAAAAATCCTTGAAATGTATTATAAAATGGCTCTTTAATAAAGGGCACTTAGCCCTGATTATTCCCTAAGGTGTGGCTTTCGAGTTGATAAGGAACGTTTGAACTGTTTTAGAATAATGATTAACGTCCGAGTTAAACCAAGATTAGGGGTGACAAGCTAGTCCCTGTTATTGCGCTAATCCTTTCGTTCACTAAACAGGAAACTTCCTCGGACGGAAATCATCGATTTGAATTAAAAAGCCCGGATTTCGTGTCGAATGATCATCAAGCGTGTTAATTAAAACGGCTTCTTTTTCCTCCCAAATAACTTCTCAACGTTCTAATTGCGTAACCCTTAAATTATTTCCTGGCTTCTAAAAATGTTTAGAGAGGATAGAAATAAGATAAATATGTACATTATCAAAATTTTAGAGTGCAAACTAATTATGAGAACAAAACACTCGTTACCAAAGCATTTGTAAAGGCTCACGCATTTATTAATAAACTAACAAGATGGAAATCTCTTCCTTGCAAAAAAAAATTGCTGGATTGCTTATAAATGAATGCTAATTTTTATTTATAATTTAAATTCATTCAACTCATTCACTGTGAAAAGACGAAGTTTTATTCATTCCCTCGGATTTATTAACAATCTCACGATGTCATCTAACTCGAACTCATTTACCTTGATTATGATTTTTCTCCGCTTTAGTTTTTTAAGTAGATTGTATAAACCTTATAAATTGTGATTTTTTTAAGAAAAAAAAAGTTATGATGAATTACTAAAAAAAATTTATTTTGGGTGGTTTTTGATGGGCTGTTAAAAGGAAGGCGGTTTCGTGTTACTTCTCAGGACAGCGCTAACAAGGAGGAAAAGCATGATCAAATATAAAATGTTGAATTCATCGTAATAATATTTTGTTTCATCTGAGGAATTTGGGTTTAGTCTTCACCGTTTTATGAGCCCGGAACGGATAAACAAAACGCTTTTAGTTCGCTTAATTTTACAACAACAACTCAACCTTGAAAAATCGTCTAATTTTTATTTCAGGATCCTTCGTTTTACCTCCCGTCTGAAATTATCATGAGCCCGGAAATTGTGTAGAATTATCAACGGACTTTGTTTGTAATTCATAATATCGTTTATTATCCTGAATCCGTGATTGGATTAACAAATCTGCCGGCGTCAGTTTGGTTCTCTTGGTTGTGAAATTAACGCCACTCGTTAATGAACTAAAAACTCCACCGGTATCAGTGATATTCAACATCAGCGAGCAACTGGAATTTTAACAGGAATTGAATGACACCTCAAAATGGAGTTTTAAATCAATATTTTCTATTAAAAAAAAGGGTCAATTTTCATTGAAAAAAAATCTACCTATGCCGGGTCCACACTGAGCGAGGTAGCCCCACGAGGCAATGCGAGGCGAAGCATTTGCTTCAGGGTGGACGTGTTTCGGGGGCGAGGAAGCCAGGTTCGGAGGCGTGCGGCAGCCGCAGAAATAGCTTGTAGGGTTAACGATTTTTGTGCCTTCTCAGGAGAAACAGGAAGGTTTTCTCAGCTCCCCAGAAAATAGAGTTGTGCCCAAATAGTTGTAGTGAAATCACCCTCCGGGAGTGCATACATCTATGAATATCGGTGGCTTGTAGCTTTGATTTATTTTCCTGCCATTAAATTATAAATTGACCCTATCGTCGTCCGTCTCTCATTAGCATACTTAATCCAAACATGTTCAGCAATGAATAATAATGAAAACCATCCGAGGTGTAAAGAATTTTTTCGCAATATTCTCTTTACCTGAAACTGCCTATTAACTACAAAGCTAAAAAATAACATTCTGGGGCCTAACAGCAGGAATTTCCTCGAAAGAGGGATAGAATATTTTCCCCTTTATATACAAAATATTTTTTGTGCGATCGGTTCTAAATTGATGTCGTTTCCCCGAACCCACTAGGCGAACTCAATATCGCTAATAGATCGAATTCCCCTTTATAAAAACCGACTGATGAGGGTATCACATTAAGTTCTCTTTGAAAACTCTTTGAAAATGATAAATTTTTGAAAATTTTAATAGGCACGTATTTTGTCCATAGGCTTTGACGTTCTAATTTTCCTTTAAAAGTTGTTCCAAAGTTGAACGTGTTCTCAGGATTCTCGGAAAGCCCCCATCTTCGGACCTTTTGATCGAATAAGGTTCCTCAAGAAAATTTGAGGTGTAACTTAGTTTAGGCATAATCTCTTTTATATAAACGATGGGAAATTTTATTTAAAATAAGGGTAAAAAATTCTTTTTATGAATCTTTTAGAATCTCAAGCGTCTATTTTTTTTCGGGTGAACAGAAAATAAATTAATTTTAGCTTTTCTTCGGTCATATTTTTGTTATTCAATTTTAATAGATCGACAATTGCACAAAAAATGGGAAGTTATGAAATGTCATGTCTCGACACTGTTATTTAATATCACGGAATATTGGCCTTTGACGTCTCCGCATGTTCAATTTTTTTCCCGTCGCCAAGTTTGTTCTATAAAAGGCAATTTAGGGTTAAAAAAACTTCCTGGCAATCCATACAAATTACTCATTAGTCAGTGCTTGTTAGACCGTCCAATTACCTATAAAATTTCTTTTGAAAATCACATTTTAATTGCCTATGCGCTTTTAACCACAGGAATTACAAAATAAAATAAAATTTCAAAAATGTGAAGTGATGGGATAAAGACATGTGCAAAAAAAGTTTTTTATATTATTTTTTAAGTGGTTATTTCGTGATTAAAATACTGCCATTGTTTATTTTAAAATCATTCTTAGGAACGCGGTTAAATTAAATTGGCAGAAGCCTTTGCGGAATTTCTCATTTTGATAGATCCTTCTCTTTCACACATTGAGGGCACAGTCGCTCTTTTCCGACCAATGAAAAGGCTCGAAAGGGGGGAAATTCAATTAAGGATTCCGTTTTAACTCTTTTCATTTGCATGTGGCGGGCTAACACGGCAAAGAGTCGACGGGGTGAAAATTAACCTAGATCGATTATGATTGACACAAAATGTTTAAAGTAAACCGTAAAATTGACTTTTTTTTTCATTCTTCCATAAAAATCATTTAAAAAAATAGAAGAAAAAAGGAAAGCTTCTTAAAAAGACTCTTCATTCTCCCTAATTGGAATTCATGAATAGTTAGAGTTTTACAGTTTTTAAACAGATTTGTTTTAAATTAGTTGCCTACTTTCTTGAAAAAAATAATTACAACTTTCAAGGAAATAGCGAAGACTAAAGGCTCTGGGAATCAGAGAGTATCCTCCGTGAGGTTTTCTTTATAAAAAAAAATTGGTGAAAATTTGATACATAGCTATACTTTAGACAGGAAGATCTCCCTTGAAAAAAGCTTTTGAATTTTCAAGATAACGAAAGGAAATTTCTGTGAAGGAACTAAAATTTCGGCCTGAAAGAATCTGTGAAGATCGCACCAAACAACCATCCCAAAAACAGGGAAACCCAATAACTTTTTAATTTAAATGGACATCAAACACAAAAAATCCAGTGTGTGAATGGTAGAAAAATGAAAATAAAACATAAAGATCTGCGTTTAATTAACAGACTCTCGATAATCCGACTGTCCTCTCATGAACCTTTATAATCTGTCCTAGTTTAATCCGATCAACAGTTCTTTCTTTCCTTGTTTAAAATATTCATTTGCTATATCCGTAAGCCTTTTACATTTTTAATAACTTTGTAACAATATCGGTACCAGAACTTTTTCACCCTTTTGAGAAAAAAAAAGTTTTCACAATTTTTTTTACTTAACAAATTTCTGATATCGTTTTCAGCCTTACAAAAGTTTCCAATAAGTACCTAATCCAAAGAATATAATGGAAAACCTTTTTTTTTTTCAGGTTAAACTTTCCCCGTGGTCTTTCATCCTGAAATTGCTCACCCTTCAACAAAATTAGAAACATTAGGTCTACTAATTCAAAGATTAATTTTATTCATACAGGAAGTTCAAATTAAAAACGATCGTTTCTCTAAAAAATTCTGAAACGTTCCTTCATTCTTTATTGACTGATACTCATAACACCCTGATTTATAGCTCTTGAAAATGATTGATCATCTTTAAATTTCATAATATCAAGCCAATATCAAGTAACTAATTTTTCCTTAATTTTCTATTAAATAAATCGATCTGACTAATTAGAAAACTTTTTCAATTAACGCTTATTTTTAAGAGGAAAACGTCTTTTTTACTTCTTTTTTTAACCGCGTAAAAAAACGAGACTTTGAGTTTGAAAGATGAAATTATCCTGTCGCGATAAGGTTCATTACACTGAAAGGGCAATTTTACTAATTGAATTATTCCATCAATTTTTCAAAAGAAAATATGCTTACGACTAGCATTTGCATGGGATTGTGATCTTTTAAAAGAACTTTAACTATCTCGTAAATCCTAACTTTATTGACTCAGTTTATTTTTGCTCATGATCAACAATTTTTGAAAACATCTTTACAAATTATGTTAAGAAAATATGAAATAGTGAGCAATAAATCAAGAATTGACCTCCGGAATGTCATAAAATGGTTCAATCTTGAGATATCACGGAGATTTTTAAAAATCTTTAACTTTCTCACGAGAAAGTTATTGCGATACTGTGATAAATGATGGTTTACGAGAATAGGTCGACTGTCGCTATTTTTTCTGGAACATCTCTCGGCGCTATTCTCTGAAGTTTACAAATCGCGGTAATATACATATTTTGATTGAGACATTGTGTTCTCCCCCAAAAAAGGATTTTTGGTCTCACAGTATTAAATTTTAAAATCTCCATTTCCATTCCTACTTAACCAGAGAGATAACTGGGCGACCAAGGGTTTTTGGCGTAAGCCTTTTTTTTAAAGCAATTTTATTTTTTTGTGACCAGATTTCATAAGTTTTGGAAGTTTGGTTTGGGCCGGAGAATCCTCCTGTTTCATCCGAGAAACCCACTTTTTCCTAGATTTTTTTTTTTTTTTTCGCAGAAACCCACTTTTTGCTCAATTTCCGTGCACATTTCATTTTTGACCAAAAAAGCCACTTTTAATGGTTCTGGTTCATTTTGCCAAAAAACTCTTTTTACTAAGTTTTTGTGCATTTTTTTTTGTACTGGAATCCCTGGAATTTGGAAGATTTTCTTTTGTCTTATAGGAGGAGACATTTTACCAGGTTTTCGGAAGTTCAAGTTCAAGCATTTTTAGTTAACGATTTATTCGGATTATAACGTTTTATTACCCTTTTTCAAAGAGTTACGTAAAGGGACCGCCTTTTATGTCAATCTTCCTTCATTCACCCTAATAATTTTCTATAGACCTTTATAACTTCGGACGTCGGATTATAGAAATCTTTAGGGATCGAAAATATTTGAATTTAAATTTAAGTTCTTCTTTTATTTATAAGGTTTAAAAAATAAAGCCGACCTGGAATAATGTTTTTTGAGAGAAAACCTGAATGGGAAAAAAAGGGGACCTCAGTCATCCTAGACAGTGATTCAAACAGAATAAACAGGGTTAAAAAGACCCCCATCCCTTCTCGACTAGCTCAAATGGAAAACTACACTCCCCTGAGAATTCCTTTACTCCGATCTGCATAATGCTTCTCAAACCGCAATTCCCCTCAACGCTGATTTAAATAGTACGCTTATAAATTACTTCAAAGAGAATAATTATTTCTCCATTGGTTTTAAAACAATAACTAAATAAATGTTGGGAGATTATTTTTAACTCCCTCAAAAGGAGTTATTGTGACACTTCCATTTTCACTGAATCTTCTTCTAAAACATATGTCGAATTTTTTTTTTTCGCAAAATTGCGAAGTTTTGCTTAATGCGCTGCAGCCGTACTATTGTGGACAAATTTTTTCGATGTAGGGAGGAATCGGGTTGTTTTCCCCTGGTTCCGAGAGCCTGGGTGGGCGAAGACTTCCATTTTTTCTATCTTGATACTGAAAATTTTATTTTCCATAAAATAACTATTATGTTGCCCTATTTTGAAGGAGTTCCCGTCGGCGCCATAATAGTACTTAGAATGCTTTATATTTGTCTGTAATTTACATAAGTTTATCATCGGTTTGTTAAGCTTAAACAAAAGTTAGCCTCGTTGATTTTATACAAAAATTCGTCTGAAAAGTAAACAATAGGCGATATTTCCATACAAAATCATCATTTAAATCATAGATGTACGGCCGGGACGGCGGGCGTTAAACCGGAATATTTTACTAAAACCGTTTGCTTTCGAGTGAACTCGCATTTATTTGTAAATTTGCATTTATATAGATTCTGATGTCATTAATTTATGAAGTGGCTCCGGAAACTTCGATTTAATCAGAATAGTCGATTTGATTTGAGGTAGGACGCCAAACATCATTTCGACGTCTATATTTAGAACAATGGAAAAGCGTCAATTCGTCTCATTTACCTACTTGAAATTTATAGCATAACGGATTCCAATGAATCTGTTAATTAATATACCTTTAGCTGTAGTGTTGGCTAAGCGTTTATTAATAAGGGTGAATGGGGAAACCTTCCAGCTACGTTGATCGCACTCCTATATTGGAGGAATAATGATATTGCTTTCACAGTAGCCATGAAAGGAAAGTATACCCATTTTGAGCAACACTGTGAGCGCCACTTATTTTATCTTAAAGTTCGGTAGGCTAGCAAACGATTTTTATACCGTCTTCCATTAGGGACCCGGTCGGATTACTGCTTCTCCATTAGGATCTTTGAACGTACGAGTTCGACTGGCCAGGGGGTTAAACAAAACGTTCGTTCCCCCACTTTTGGGCGTTTTCCACTGTTTTTCGTGCGAAAATTCAGTTTATTAAAAATATAAGTTTTGTTCCAACCAGTTTGAAACTGGTTTAAACTCCGCATGCGAGGGATTTGGACGTCAAGTTTGACGTCTGATGACTTCAGATTTGACGGAAAAACGATTTGAACGACGTCTAATTTGACGTCCAAATCCTTCTGCGCATGCTCTAAGAGTTTCAAACTGCGGTTGGAACAAATTATAGTTATTTGTGAATAAGAATAGGATTTGGTGATGAGCTTGAGGTTATTTTTCGCGCCTGAACAACTCGATAAAAACGATTACGATAAACTGAAAAACGATCAGGTGAGTCCCACCCTAAGCTTAGAGATTCGGGGTACAAAAATCTATAGGAGACGGAGGAAATGGCATTTCCGAGGTTTATAAAGACTACTTGGGTTAGCAAGACTGGGAACTTCACGACCAAAGGGCCCTTTAACAAAACAACTTTAGAACCGTACTTTTTTTCTCCGAGAAAAATCCTACATAACGACGTTGAGTTTGGATCAAACCTTTTGAGGAAAAAACCCATTTCTAATTTTTTTTAAAATGCAAAAGTTGTCCAAGGATTACAATATTATCCGGATATAATTTTGATGTCAAAATGTTTCCAAAAGAAGTAAAATACCATGCAAGAAGTGCGAGTATGAAAAGTGAGGGCGTTAAAGAATGTTCTAAGTTTGCGACGAGGAAAAGAGGCCGATCAAAGTGACGGAACATTTACCGATGAATAGGCGAAGGTGAAAGCGAGGTCGACGGGGATGAAAATGAACTTTTCGCAGTCGTATACGGGATGACAAGGGTCGGAAAATAGCCGTCTACATGCTAAGCTTCACCGTCGACACTTCTAATAATAAAAAAAACTTCACCGACCACCGTTGTCCTGTCTTTTAATTAATTTAATTACTTCATTTATATATGTTTTTCATTTCGCATTGACGCTTAATCAATAGTTGATTCCAAGCTTCATTTTTAGCTATGTACTATATGGCTTTTCACCATCAGAAAAAATATCAATAATTTTTTCCCCTTTAGGTTATAAATATCAAAGACTAAAATATCAATTTAATTTTTCCAAAAATATCACGTCTTGAAATTGACAGGGAAAAGCAAGAAAACATTTAAGGTATCGAACAAGTAAACACTTCCTTTTAAATTTTCAAGTTTTTAGGATCATATTTTGACAAAATTTGGTTTTATTTTTAGGAAAAAACTTGTTTTTAGGGCCTATTTTCAGGGGCGCCATTGAATGTGATGAAAGGCTTCACACAAAAAATAGGGTTGTTACTTGGTTAATTTAGAAGATAATTCTTTAAAAAGATTTATGTTTTATCTTAGGCTTTGAATAAACAATGTCGTAAAACCCGAAAGAAAGTAAGAGTAAACTGGATAAAAATAAACGGCCGTCAATAAATCGGGGTATTCCGAAAAGCTGTTTAAAACGTTCGTTTGTTTCAGGTCTCGGCGTATACACTCGTGGCGATAAGCGTGGATCGCTATATGGCGATTCTGTGGCCTTTGAAGCCCCGGATGTCAAAATCGATGTCAAAAATTATCATTCTCAGCGTCTGGGTCGTCGCGATCTTGACAGCTTTGCCCATCCTTTTCGTCACGCAGTTGGAGCAGCCGTCGAACTCCACTTGGCACATGGAATGCGATAAGTTAATACCTTTAATTTATTTAAATTATAAAATGTGAGAAAATAAGAATGTTCTTGAGTTTCGATAACTCGTAGAAATAGCATTTAAGGCAAATGATGTTAAGCGGCGAAGGACTCCACGTGTACATCGATGACGTCACTCGTTTGATCTTTACAATGAAGTACATACTTTTTCTTAAAATAAGGTCGTTGATGTCGTTATTTTGAAATAAGATAACAGCGCCTGTATCTCCCATAAAAGCGAATAAGTGTGAAGATATTGGCTGTTCAATGTATTGGAAATCCTTCGTTATAAATTACAACCGCATGTTATAACGTTAGAAGTATAAAAACTTCACGATCTCATTGGTATCAAGTAAAAGTTTCTCCTTAAATTACTCAATTTTTTTTTTTTAAATTATTTAAAGAAAAAAATATTTTTCTATTGAATTTTGTTTCTATTGAAAAAGGATTTAAGAAAGGCTGTGTTTCAAGAAAACCTTTTTAAGAAGGTAAAAATAACTTTCTTTTAATGGAAAAGGTTTTTTTTTACGTTCAGGTCATACCATTTTCTTCGGAAAAGATATTGGAAATTTCGGGGGCATTGAGTTTAAGCGGCAGCGTTCCGACCTGCCGAAAACCCATCTTTAAAGTACGAAAAGGAAAAAAAAAGCTTTTCGCCCACCACATTTGCTTAAATCTGACAGTGCTGCTCTTGAATCAATCGACCTTTTGTACCTTCTTTTAAATGGGGACATTTTAAATTTCAACCTGAAATAAATCTCTTTTAAATCGACGGCTGCAGGACACCTCACGTAGACTCCCTGTTTACACATGAACGGTTGTTGTCCGGCAATAGCAACTTAAAATCCTCTTAACTTCAGTTGTTTCAAAATGTCAATACGGGGAAAAAGCAATTCATTGTGCTTAACAGAATTTTCCTGAAGGAATAACTCGACCCAAATAGATAATCAATTTTTTTAGATATGTGTGCACAGAAGTTTGGGAAGATGAAGGATTGAGACATGTTTATTCCTATTCGCTATTAAGTTTGCAATATCTGATACCGCTCAGCGTCCTCGTCTACACCTACACGAACATCGCGGTCGTCGTTTGGGGAAAAGCGACGCCGGGAGAAGCCGAAACTTCGAGAGATATGAGAATGGCCAAATCTAAAAGGAAGGTATGTGCAAATAAATTTTTCAAACCTTTCAGCTCTTTCAGAGGAAATGTTAAGAGGAAATGTATTTTTCTTGTACTTTCTCTCCTTTTTTTTCACTCCCTTTCAAAAAGAAGTTTGTGTCAACCCTCTTTTATAAGGTGAAATGGCAGATTAATTAATTTGAACGCGCGGGGAAATTTCATTAAATCAAAAGAGCTTTTTCTTTCAATTTTTGTGAACAAAAGTTTTTTTAAAAAATCATATTAAAAAATTGGTTAAGTACACGAGTAAAATTTATGTCCGGACGTTTCAGTATCATGTGTCATCGAAAATAAGATCACGTATCACGTAAACCATTTACATCACATTATGATGGCTTTTCTTTCAGGATGTGAATAGAATGATAATTTATTTGATATTGTCATTAGGATTCATAGAATTTTGAAGAAAAAAAAATGTCATTGGTGGTTGTAAAACAATGTGTAAAATTTCGTACTTTATGGCCGAGCCGTGAAAGTAATTTGGGTCTAAAAGACTTTTGGAATGACGAAGTGACTTTACGAGGTCTCGTAGGAATTAAGGAGGCTCTACGTTGATATTAAAAGTTGTAAACACCTCCGAACAGGCGAATCCCAGCGGTTTTTAAACTTTTTGTTATTTTCTTAAAAAATATTTCAACTATGTCATTTCGAGTGTTCTATGACTTCCTTTAATTCGGAGAGTAAAACGAATGAAAGCGATATTTGCGGTGACCAAACTTTTCGGATAAACTGTCGGTTTTCGGTGAACTCAAACACCGCTATTTTGTATAGAGGAAGTTGCCCAATTATATGGTTTATTCAATATCAGGGAAATTGGAGTGTGAAATTCAAGAGGGAGAACTGAAGAAGTAAATAATAGAATGTTATTTAATAGAGGGTTGTAAACCTTTTGAAACTTCCGTTCGATGGGGAAATATTATTCTTTAGGTGGGTTTGAGCCATTTTTAACCTTTTTCAAAAAGTAAATTAAATAAGTTTAGGTAAAAAGGTTACTTTTGCAACTTTTTCAAAGTGAAATTACTGCATAACACCCACACTTAATTGGGGAAAGGTCCAACACACCTCCTCGAAGAAGATTAGTGATATTAACGGTTTACGGTGGTAACAAGTTTCCACCAGTGCTTTTCATTTGCTGTCGCAGACTTTAGGTGAACAGAGGAGGGGTTGAGGTTCCAGAAAATTTAGTAAAACGCACAAAAGGACTGGAAAATTGGAAGACAGAAAGATTAGATGAGCAGGAAGATTTCAGAGAGATCCTTGGATCATGAATGAAGTAATCATCTTGGCCCCGACGGTAGAAGTGTTGTCAAAATGAGAAATCAGTGATTAAATAAAGGAATTTGTTTAGTTTTGACAAACAATTAGGAGAAGAATATTAATATTTTGGCAGTTGAAATCCTAGTTTTATTGCATACATTGTGTGTAGAAAATGGACATTGGTGTGATTTTTTAAAGGTTTTTTTTCTTTGTTTTAACACTGCTGTTATAGCGAAAAGGGTTGGTCGTATTTTCACGACTGAACTTGACGATGCCACGAGTGCAAAACTGGACGAGCAGACCCGAAAATTTGAATATTTTAACCGCTTTATGTTTAAAATATGAGAGTTCAAGTTGGTACTTGACGATTAATTGAACTGATAGCAGGCTCTTTTGTATCGCTAAACGCCCAAAACGTTTTTTAAGGTAAAAGCAAAAAAAGAGACGAAAAGGACTTTTAAACGATGTTAATTTTTAATTAAAAGCGTTCACGCACATTCGGCGGTCGGATTCTGGAATGTGGGCGAAAATTGATTTAGGTCCGTCAGCGTTCGGAACTCGTGAAGTTGAAAATCACCTTTTCCTGTGTACAATCTTTGACATTTCCGAACTTTTAGAAGCTTAAAAATAAATCCCTTTGATTTCATTTTTGAATCAATTCGGCCGTAAATTAGAGGTCGGAAAATTTTTCTGGTGGAGTGACTCAAGTAAATCGGACGAAGCCCGAGAATTCTATAAAGGCGCGATAATCGATAAAGAAAAGTCTATTATGGAAATTCTTTTATACTAGGACGAGGTTTTTTATTTCTCTATTTTTTAACCCCATCTTTAAAATATTTAATATTCCGTTTTGTTGACGTTTCTTTCTTTATTTCGTTTTGGCATTTTAAAACGCCCTTTATCCAGATTTTTCTACACTTTTTGACCTAAATTTTTCGTCTCATCTGCAGAAAACTAAAATTTTAAGTCATTTTGTTTTTAATCAATAAATGTGAGGAGGAAACGTTTTTTACACCACATAAAATGAAATAACAAATAGTGAAATGAAATAACGAAATGTTTTTTACACCACATAACATAATAAAATAAAAAAAAGCTTTCATTTATGTCCGCCATTTTTAAAATTTCCCAACGTGAAACTTATTTAATTTCTTTTGTTTTATCATCAGGCAAACCTTCTATCAAAAATAATGGAATAAAAATGTTTAGGAGTAAAGCTTATTAAAAAGTTACATCAAAGAAAAAATTTTAATTGATGTTTCATTTTGCTTTAATTAATACTTTTTGTTATATAAAATGTTTTTTCATTAGAAAATTTTTTCTGCATAATTTTAGTTTTTCGATAAGGGAGTTTTAAATTGTCTGTAGTGCAAGAAAAAGAAGGTCCTGATACGAAGATGTGATAGGAGAAGAGATAAATTGGTATGTGCTTGATAACGCCGTGTAATATATCAAGTTCTGATTTAGATTAAACACGAAAAGGTTTATTTTTTCCGTTTAACTTTCAAAACGATCCCTAGGCGGATTTACTCGGATATTGACGTCACTTTATCAGAGAAGAGACAACAAGAGATCGGCCATGGCACGTGATCAAATTATTTTTTTATGAAAAAAATGAGTCTTATGAAAAGGTAATCTGGATAAAACTTTATGATTAATGAAACGTCCGTTTTAATCTGTGAAATCCGTTTTATTTTGTTGATTGATCGTGTTGGTTGAAGAAGCCTTAAGGCACGGTCTAACCTCATCTTTAAATTTTCCTCCTTTTTTTCACCCCTCATTTCTTTACTGCGTAGGAAGCTGAGCAAATCACGAGATTAAAAGTAATGTAGCGTAAAATAGCTTTGGCCACTAAAACAATGGATTCGGGGAAGAAAAAGGATAAATCGTGCCTTAACCCATTTTTTTAGTAATCCTACCCGGATTTAAAGTATGATTAAAGAATATTAATCGGAGTCCAAGACTAAAGGCGTCCATATTAAAAACGTGACTGTAGCAACTTATTTGAATGATTTATCGCCAAATGCCAATTGCCCACTTGAGATCCTCTTGGGAGGGGACACGTATTTGACCAGATGCTCGTTATGATCACAAGTTCTAATTTAATTAACTGAGTTTAATTAAGTTAATGTTTAATTTTAAACGTAAAAAGATTTAATTTAATAGATAGTGCAGTCATAAACTAACTTCGCCCCTTGCTTCCTTTGCCATCTTGAAGGTACTGGTTTGAAGAGCTTCCAACGAACTGGTTTGAAGAGCTTCCAACGAAAACTTCCTTAATTAAAGAGAAGTAGGAGGGGAAGTATAACGGAGGGGGAAGTATAACAGGGGGAAGTAACAGAGGGGAAGTATAACGGAGGGGGAAGTATAAGGGAACGAAACTATAACGAAGGGAAGGAAAGTATAAAGTAGGGGAAGAATAAGAAAGGGGGAAGTTTTTTTTTTTTTTGAAAAATTTTTTTTTTTTTTTAATTTTCCGAGTTTTTTTTTCCGAAAAATTTTCTAAGTCCTTTTTTTCGAAAAATTTTTAAGTGTCCAGGTAGAAATAATGGTCTCTTTGTCCTAGGGATGTGCCTCTCGTAATGGGTAGAAGTATGAAATTTCAAAAATCGCCCTCGTTACTTTTGTTCACCGGCTAAAGAAATTTGTGAAAATTGATTGAAAAACTGTGGCCGTAAAGTGTTCTGGAAAAAAAATTCTACGGACGGCCGGCCGGAACCACAGACAAAGTTGAGATCGGTAAAGATCAATATTCGATTTGACCCTCCGGGGTCTGGAAGACCCTTCCCCAAAAACCCGATGGAGGGTATCACAATAACTTTAAGGAAGTTAAAAAATGCCAGTAATCGCAACTGATAGAAATCTACCCAAAACTATCCCATTTGATGAAGGGCGAACTTCCTTTTTTGAGCCTCCACTACGTGGGCAACGAACTGAATAATTAACACCACCTCTAGCAGTAAATTTCACTGGTATTTTACCCACGTAATGTTGAGTCATAATGCGATTGGACTTTGGATTTCATTATCGAGTTTCAACGTAAATGTAGAAGATAAATCCCTAAAGGAGCTCATCTTAAGACTATTATTGGCTCGTCGAATAGAACCTGACGTACATTTGCAGGGAATCTAATTCCAACGAGAAAAACAGCACCATTGACACCGGAAACCAACATAGCAAAACCTGGATTTCTTTCCATGGCGATTTCATTAACTGGACAATAAAAACAACATGGGGACAATCATAGCGTAATGTCGTTAAGATCTTTCATAAGAATCATAAGGGTCAAAGAAAGGAGTATTAAAGCCGTTTAGGGGGGGCTTTCACGACTCTTTTCCTTTATAAAACTTTTAACTTTTCCCTTCTTTTTAAAAAAACCTCCGATTACTTTACACGCCTCAACTAATTTTAATCAATCCTCATCCAAAACGCGGACCCTTTAATAATTGAATTAATATGTTAACATAAAACGTATCCAATTAGTTATTGTCTAACAGGGCTGAAAGCCTGGCTTTGTGTTCTCTTCTCTTGAACCTCAAAACTCCCGACTCGATAAATTACTAGCCGGAGTATAAAACCGTACAATTATTTATCTGCCCACTCTAGGATCCAACGTATAACGAATCTTTTAATTAAAATTAAAATTTAATCCGCTTTGTACAAATTTTATGAATTTTTCGGCTAATGTTTATAAATTCTTTTAAAAAAACTTTTTATTTTTGTTCACAATAAAAATATTGTCGTTGAACTTTTCTCCTACGCGGGAAGTTCGCGATGATTAAAGTTTTAAATTAGAAAAGTAAGGCCATATTTTTTTTATAATATAATGGCGTTTGGGAAACCCCAATTTGGCACGAAAACTTTAAAATAAACTTCCTTCTAAGATATCGAGATTTTTCATCTGATGGATTTGTCCCTCGCTCTCAGGGTTGCTCATTGATCTTCTTTAAACACGGAATATGATTGGAACGTAGTCATGAATAGGGAATCTCAATTGTTTAGTAAAAACATTGATCGGGGTTTGGCCAGTTATGCAAACGCGCAGTTAGTTTGCCAAGCAGATGACATTCCCATTACCGTCTCTAATTACTGCACTTAGATCATTACTCCTTTACTATTAGAGTTCTATCGCGATTAAACCCCTCGTACACAAACTTCTACTCTCTCCCCAAGGATTTATAACTCGCGCTACATATATGCTCAAAAAATAAGTTATGTCAGAGGGTATAAATTATACGTTTTAAGGGATATGAGGGTTTTAAGTTGGTTGCTTTGTACATTTTTCGTTGTGAGCAACGGTTTTCGGTTTTTCCCTTCTATCTTGGAAACCGTCGCTCAAAACGAAAAAATGTCATAGTAAAAGTTGTAGCTACGGAAATTTACTACATAAAATCTTATTGGTTTTTTTCCGTCAGAGCAATATTTTAGGAGATATGAAGGTTTTAAGTTTTCAGACAGGCTCTGTAGGATTATTACTTTTAACCTCATAACTCCTTAAATATTGCTCCTACGCAAATAATAATAAAAATTTTTGTAGGAAATCTTTGTACCTACAACTTTTACTTAGGACATTTTTTCGTTTTGAGCGACGGTTTCCGAGATAGAAGGGAAAAACCGAAAACCGTTGTTAACAACGAAAAATTTGCAAAGCAACTCACTTAAGAACCCTCATATCTCCTTAAGTATTGCTCTGAAAAAAAAAACCAATGAGGTCTTTTTTGTAGGAAATTTCCGTAGCTACGACTTTTACTTAGGACGTTTTTTCGTTTTGAGCGACGGTTTCCAAGATAGAAGGGAAAAACCAAAACCGTTGTTAACAACGAAAAATTTTGCAAAGCAACCAACTTAAATACTTCCATATCTCCTAAAGTATTGCTCTAACGGAAAAAACTAATAAGATATTTTATGTAGTAAATTTCAGTACCTACTACTTTTACTTAGGACATTTTTCGTTTTGTACGACGGTTTCCGAGATAGAAGGGAAAAACCGAAAACCGTTGTTAACAACGAAAAATTTGCAAAGCAACTCACTTAAACCATCATACCTCCTTAAAGGATAAAAACGTTTAGTGTTTGGAAGATATTTACACAGTGAGAAATCAACTTGGGAAAAAAGGGAGCCAAAAAGTGTCATAGAAAAAGAGAAAAATCCCCCATCCTCCAGCTAAAATGTTAAAAAAGCCCGAGGCTTCCGTAAAGGAAGTTGAAATGTCTTCTTGGACACCGGAAAAAAAATTGTTTGGTGAAAATTGATTATTCTGTAAAAAATTCAAGGTCAATTCTACCATCCCTGAAGAAAGGTTCATAACTTTTGGAACGAAACCAATAATATACGAAGAATTCCTTTTTTGGCAAAGACATTGCAAATAACTAGATCAACAACTTTTCGATTTTCAGCCAATAACTCAAACGGCTTCCGGATTATTTGTCTTGTCGGGATAAAAATGCGAGGAAGTGTGAAACAAGAAACTTGGGTTTTATATATGAGCGTTTTTCACTTCGAATTTTACGCCCGAGTCGTTCGAATAAAAGCCAATTTGCAAATCCCCTAGTGTAAAAATCGCACCTTTTTTTTCTCTCAATCTCCCCCCTTCTTTTTTTTTAATACCAGAATAAGTTTTTCTGACTCAAATAAACAGTACTTAAAACTTTGTTAATATACTTTTATTTTTTTGGTCTTTATTTTACTTTGACCCATTAGCTGTGCTTACGAGGATGAAAATAACGAAGGGGTTCAAATAAAAAGTTTGGATAACTTTTCGACAGAGACGTAAAACGTCTGAAGGTTTTTCCGATCAATTGAAAACTTCATGATACGAAATTTTAATAAGTTTTTGGTGTAATAAGGAAGTTTGATTTAAACTTATTGTTGTTTTAATTTTAAACTTCCTGATGGGCATTGTAATACCTTTGACAGATGGTTTCTGGGAGTGAATCAGAAATTTCATAAACACAATATTTAAAAATGAATGCAGAACCAATTAATTTGACATGACGGAGGCCATTGTTTTCGGTTCCGGGCTTTTAATAAGTTCGGGATTGAGTTTAAATAAGACGCGTTAAGCCATTGTGAAGGCCGTGAACACTAAATTGTTTCACTCGGCAAAATTGAAGTTGTTCTTAAGTTATGAAAGAAACGAAATTTTGTTGAGTAAACAATTTTCCTAAGGGTTCCCGTATAATTCCGCTTGAACGACCCGACCGTTTTCAAAACCCCCAAAGGTAACTTTACTCTTCAATGTTTATTAAAACAAATGATCTTATCCAGATTTCTCGGGTTCGACAGTTTAAAATGAAAATTTATCAACGGGAAGCTTAAAGTTTTCTTGAACTCATTAATTATGAAGAAACATCACCTTTTTAAGGAGAAGTTAGCGTTTTAATGGGAGGGAAAAACGTGCTTGAGTAACAATACAAAGTTTATTGGAAGAGGGAAATGTGCCAGTTCCACTTAAGGGCAATTCGGAGGGCGAGTCTCTTACAGAATTCGGGGAGTTGACGGAGGTCCGTATAAAAGTTCATTGTTTCCAAGGATTTGGAGAAGACATCCCTTCTCTTTTTTCTCTCTCTCTTCTCCATGAAATTCGTGTCACGTTTTCTGGGTGATGAGTTGTTTGAGATCTCAGTGGTCCGTCCGAAATCCTTTTAGCGGAGAAACCTTCGCATCCACGTGTTAAATGACCATTAATCAAAGGAAAAGCTAAACATGAAACGGAGCGAACAAAAGAACAATTGCTTGTTCAATTTCGGGAGCTCTTCATTCAAAGTACATTTTAAATACGGTTAAAAAAGTTTATTCGAAAAATACAAGTGTTTAACTAACTTTTTTCCGAGTGCAAAAGTTTTACATTTTTTTTTCTTATAAAAAATTTATCATTTCAAAAAGCAGAATAAATAGAATCTTTGGTTATTCAGCCTCTTCAAATATGCCTCCTTTTTAATTATTCTTTCTTGACCCTTTTGTAAACGGAAGGATCTTACCCCCATTTTTCCTACTCAATTTTTAAAAAAGGCAATCACTATTCACAAATCTTGGAGCTTCCCAGGAGAAATGCAATAATGGATTTCGAAGATCAATAGAGGCAATTTTTCCTAACATCAATACGAGATCAAAGGCTTTCGACTCAATCGAAAAAACGACAATTTTTTTATTTAATAAGAGTATGTGGAAAGGAATGTATTTACATAAGCGATCAAGTGTCAACTAATGTAAACAAGGTTTCAGAAGTTCCTCGAGTTCTTTCTCTTCAGCAGCAAAGTTAGGCCCGTATTTGTCAACGTCCCATAAGGAACACTTTTCTCCAGGATTCCTTCAAAATCCTCCCTTTAAGTGAACTGTTCCTTAAAAGCAATGATCATGAAGTGAACTGTTCCTTCAAAGCAATGATCATGAAGTGAACTGTTCCTTCAAAGCAATGATCATGAAGTGAACTGTTCCTTCAAAGCAATGATCATGAAGTGAACTGTTCCTTCGAAGCAATGATCATGAAGTGAACTGTTCCTTCGAAGCAATGATCATGAAGTGAACTGTTCCTTCAAAGCAATGATCATGAAGTGAACTGTTCCTTCAAAGCAATGATGAAGTGAACTGTTCCTTCAAAGCAATGATCATGAAGTGAACTGTTCCTTCAAAGCAATGATCATAAGTGAACTGTTCCTTCAAAGCAATGATCATGAAGTGAACTGTTCCTTCAAAGCAATGATCATGAAGTGAACTGTTCCTTCAAAGCAATGATCATGAAGTGAACTGTTCCTTCAAAGCAATGATCATGAAGTGAACTGTTCCTTCAAGCAATGATCATGAAGTGAACTGTTCCTTCGAAGCAATGATCATGAAGTGAACTGTTCCTTCGAAGCAATGATCATGAAGTGAACTGTTCCTTCAAAGCAATGATCATGAAGTGAACTGTTCCTTCAAAGCAATGATGAAGTGAACTGTTCCTTCAAAGCAATGATCATGAAGTGAACTGTTCCTTCAAAGCAATGATCATAAAGTGAACTGTTCCTTCAAAGCAATGATCATAAAGTGAACTGTTCCTTCAAAGCAATGATCATGAAGTGAACTGTTCCTTCAAAGCAATGATCATGAAGTGAATGTTCCTTCAAAGCAATGATCATGAAGTGAACTGTTCCTTCAAAGCAATGATCATGAAGTGAACTGTTCTTTCAAAGCAATGATCAAAGTTAAGAGAGGTACGTTTACGAATACGGGCCTTACACTCGAAATTTATAAAATGAGTATTGTGAGAAATAAGTCAAGGGTATTAGTTAACGGAATTTCGAGAGTAAAACTCGTAATTAGCGGTTACCGCTTCAGGGCTGAGTACTTTGGTTCCGTGCACTTCAAATCGATTAAGGTTTAAGTAACCGATGTACGAAAATTTTATTGACTTACGATATCATTAGTGGCTTTTGCGGAAAACTCAACGGGGTAGAAATCTTATTGGCAACATAAATAAGGGTTCTGAATTATCGCTCGTTTAAGTCTTTCCCTTGTCCAATTAAATCCTCAGAAATTACAATATTATAATTCAGAATCATGAATACCGAGAAACACGCGATCTTCGTTGTATGACATTTGGGAAAACCGATTTGCATTTATCTTAATTTATAGATCGATATTTAGCTTATTTCAGTGTATGGTGAAATAAAAAATGGTGGCCAAAAAGCTAACAGAAGTTGAAAATTACCTTCCCAAATTCATGGCCGAAGTCGCAGAGGCTTAATCTAATAGCAAGTTGATTACGGTTACCACTGCTTGAATAGTCTTCCAAACAACTACTTCCGTACAATTCTAATTTCGATAATTTCGAAATCGACATGAAATCCAACAGTCCGAACTTCCGATGAAGGAAACACCAATGACTAAACTGAAATTCAATCAATTTGAAAGCCATTTCCTCTTTAATTCTGTAAAGTTAAATAGAAAGAGAGTGAGATAGGGAAAAAAAAGGTAATAAAGAATTTAAATTTAAAAGCCAAAAGCGTTTTTCTTCTTTAGTCGTATCTGAGTATGTAAATAGACGCTGGAATTTCCATTTTCTTTACATTTTCCGTCCAAGAACGAATATAGATCGCTAATAATTTGATGGGTTTGTAAGATCTTTTTGACGGTGTTTTTTTAGAATTGAAAAGAAAATTTTATCTCATGATCTTTCATTACAACAAAATAGAATCTCTCCTCACAGTCCTTCAGTAACAAGGGAATGTATTTGGTATTTCCCCGCTCATTCTGGACGAGCCTGTGGGTTTCGTCAATAAAGCTTGCTATAGTTACGTCATTTTGAATATTGAGGTTGTATGGGAAGAGCCCTCTTGATCCCGCAACTCGAATTTTAATTGACCAATAGCGGACCGTCAGAGAGTACTGTACTTACGAATTAGGCCGCTTGAAGTACTATGTACATCAAACCAATGAAATTGTTCGTATGATTGCTTAACGCTTTTGCTAGGTTGGAGGGATTTTCCTTGTTTTAAGTATACTAACCCTTCACGGCCTCTATTTTGATTCGACGTCGAAATTTTTAAAACATTAAAGTTTAATAACGGTCGTCCCATTTCCATTAAATATTTCTTTCATTATGCAGAATTTATGGAGAAAAAAAAATTGTTTTACGATCGGGGCGAATTCGGGCTCATGACTGTTTAGCTGACATTATGACGATATTACAACTGTTTAGCTGACAATATGACGATATTACTACTGTTCATCTGACAATATGGCGATATTACGACTGTTTAGCTGACATTATGACGATTTTACAACTGTTTAGCTGACAATATGACGATATTACTACTGTTCATCTGACAATATGGCGATATTACGACTGTTTAGCTGACATTATGACGATATTACAACTGTTTAGGTGGCAATATGACGATATTACTACTGTTCATCTGACAATATGGCGATATTACAACTGTTTAGCTGACAATATGACGATATTACTACTGTTCATCTGACAATATGGCGATATTACGACTGTTTAGCTGACATTATGACGATTTTACAACTGTTTAGCTCACATATGACGATATTACTACTGTTCATCTGACAATACGGCGATATTACGACTGTTTAGCTGACATTATGACGATATTACTACTGTTCATCTGACAATACGGCGATATTACGACTGTTTAGCTGACATTATGACGATATTACTACTGTTCATCTGACAATATGGCGATATTACAACTGTTTAGCTGACAATATGACGATATTACTACTGTTCATCTGACAATATGGCGATACTAGGACTGTTTAGCTGACATTATGACGAATTTACAACTGTTTAGCTGACAATATGACGATATTACTACTGTTCATCTGACAATATGGCGATATTACGACTGTTTAGCTGACATTATGACGATTTTACAACTGTTTAGCTGACAATATGACGATATTACTACTGTTCATCTGACAATATGGCGATATTACGACTGTTTAGCTGACATTATGACGATTTTACAACTGTTTAGCTGACAATATGACGATATTACTACTGTTCATCTGACAATATGGCGATATTACGACTGTTTAGCTGACATTATGACGATTTTACAACTGTTTAGCTGACAATATGACGATATTACTACTGTTCATCTGACGTTTCTTGTTGTCTGGCTGGGGGAAGACTCATTTTTTTTCTACCTAGATACTTTAAACAAATTTCGCCCTACTTTTTGGAAGCTCCCGTAGGGCTAAGCTCCATATCAGTACTTTTCTTAGCTTTTTTTAAGCCTCTAAAGTCGCTAATAATCCTTAAAAATGAAAACCCAAAAGCATTTGTCCGGCGTAAAAAACTTTCTTTTTAATATACCCTTCATCAATTTTCCTCCTTTTCAATATTTTATAAATTCCATAAGAAGTGAATATCTGTATTTATCCATCCATGTGTGTAATATTATTGCGCATACCGGGGCCCTTTATTAAAAATTCTTAAAGGGACTGATTGCGGACGTTTTAATAACTTTGAAGGTATCAAAATGTTTCTCGAATGAAATCGCAAAAAGCCTAATCCTCAGTGGCAAAAATTTAACTTTGAATATTATAAAATATACAGAGATGAAAGGGATGTGAGGTCGTTATTTCCATTTTAACAAGGAAAAGATTGCTTGGTATGGTATAAAGGTTTTTCCTTCTACAAGTCTTCATACTAATAGAACCGTTTTATTTAGGGTCTACAAAAAAAAAAGGATGGCCCCCTTTTTGACGGTTATTTCTTTTTTATGGATGCGAAAAGCCTAACTTTTGTTAAACGTTGATTGATGACACTTTGAAGCTTTTTCATTAGGATTTGAATTCCCGAATCAAAATGGTGGGCAAATCGGTGCTATTTGGAGGAGACTGGCCAATTTATACGCGTGTTTGAGCTCAATAGCGTCCGTTTGATCCTCGGCGCTTGACATGTTTGGTCAATACCAAGACGTTTACCACCTAAACATTAGCTAAACATTTCAACAAATTAACATTGGACGAAACGAACTTCGTATTCACACTTGTTTTTCTGTCTTATTTTGAATACAACTAAATTATTTAACAGGGGACGCTTAAGCTTTTGATGGCGTTAATAGATTAAAAAAGTTTTACTTTTAGAAGGGGCTTATTTTGTTTTGGAGAGCAAAGATGATTATACAAGTTTAAACTAGATAAGTTCATTCTCATAAACGCACTTTGTCTTCAAACTAAGCATAACTTAATTTCATCTTCAAACTCCAAAGACAACGTGTGATCTCGTTATTTTTACGTGCCTTCTCAGATTTTATGAAAGTGAACGTAGTTTCCTTCTTGGAAAGGGCTTCATCCTAGATTTCACCGGAGAACATATGAGGCGCTCCGGGTACGAAGGGCGAACTCGACAAAACGTAGTTCCGAGATATTCGCATTTTAAAGTTTCGGTTTTTACGTATTTAAAGGGGAAAAAATGGCGAACTCAACATAAAAATTATATGGGTGTATTCACCAAGAGGTCTAGAATCTGAAAATGAAAAAAAACTGGAGGACCCTTCCCCAAAAACCCGACGTCGGGGTATCACAATAACTTCTTTAAGAAGTTAAAAAAATTTGTTCGATGTCGAGTTCGCCCTTCGTACCCGGAGTGCCTCATATAATCCGACCGTGTCCTCCTAGGCTCATTTAAAAGGTACTTAGTGGCATTTTTCTTCAAAATTGCGCTTTAAAATCCTGGTGCCTTTTTCTTCGGGAAAACTTTTCACGAGTTAACGGCATTTTAACTTGATTTAATGCCTTTTTATAAAATATTTAAGAGAAATAAAACTCTCTCTCTCTCATTTCTTTTTTTAGGTAGATTTCTTTTCTTCAAAAATCTACCTATTGTAATGTACCAAGTAGTCGCAGATTCAAAAAATTTTCTATACGTTTTTCGTTTCATACCTCCTGGACCCCAAAACCATCCTCAGTTGAAAAGTTTATATATATATATATATATATATTAGCACGATAACTGGAGCAATTTTAATGTGAGGGTGACGATATCCGGTATTTAGAGCTTTTATCTCAATAGCTCGGACGAGTTCGTTAATTAACCAGCGATTCACCTACTTTACTTAGGGCTTAAAAGACAAAATTGGCATTTCTATTGAAATCCTAGTCCTTTTGCAAAAAAAAACTTTAAGACCTCTGCGAGGGCGTGTAAAAAATTAATTAAAGCAGGTTTGGACAAGCCAGGCGCAAAATATTGAACTAGCTAAACTTTAAAAAAAATTTGAATTTATACCGGGAAATTATTAAATATTTTATTAATAAAATTATCAGATGTTTTTCTAGGGGCTCAGTGGCGCAATTTTTCTTATATCATCATTTTTATAACATAATTATATTTTTTTGTTTATACATTTTAATTTTAATCATGAAAAGAAATCTACCTTTTAGTCCCTGCTACCGCAGGGTCATTATTTTTTTTTCTCTTTTCCGTCGCAATTTTAAAAGGACATTTTCCCCCCTTTTTCTTTTTATTTTTACTCCGTGTCGGGCACTCTTTACGTTTTATTACACAAATCAAGGGTTACATTTTAAGAGCGGGTGTAAATTCCATTTAAGGACCTCCCCTAACAATCCAATTTGTTCTTTCGTTCGGCCGTTTCCCGAATAGCTTCCTTTTAAATAAATAAACTCATGGAGAGTAAAAAAAGAGTCAGGAGCCGGCTCGACGGAAACTTCCTCAAAGTAGGAAAACTTAAAAAATTTTGATATCGAAAAAAAAAATTTTGACATGGATGGTGCTAAAAAATTACTGTAAGTCCTGATTAATCAATTCAGCGGGGAACCTAGCACAACAAATTATTAGCTTCTTCTATGGAGTTAATTACTTAAAACTATGAATAAAAATGTAACATTGAAAAGAAAATATTTTTCCAGAGTTTTCTTTATGATCAAGCGGAAAACACATTTTAGGTAGATTCTGAAAGAAATCTACCTAATTAGCACTAGTATTTTATAGAAAAATTATTGTTTATTTAAGTTAACAAAAAATGTCGTTGGAAAACAGATTTTTTCAGTAAAAAACAAAAATTTTTTCCCCTCACTTCGCTCGAAAACATCCTTCAACAAATATTTATGTTGCTCTTGAAATTCGAAACCATTTAAATCTTCTTTTGTAGATTTTCTTTTTTTTAGGACAACGAATATGGGTCACTTAGGCTGTAGGTTATAAAAACTGTTATTTTTAAAGAAAATTCTTTCAAATTAGACTGAAAATGATAGTCTTTTGTAGAGAAGGTTATGGTCAAAAAAAATACTTGTGTGGAGCTGGCAGCTACAGGAACTTCCTCGAAGTAGGGCAATTTAATAATTTTCATCCTACGAAAAACAAGGTAGAAAAAAATGAAAGGCTTCCTTCGGCCAGGCTACACGAAACGGGGTGCAACACTCAGCAACAGCCTAAATTTCTCCCTACTATCAGATAACCTCATGATTGGTGTATTAATAATTCTCGTTGGTGTAGATCACCAATCAGCATCCCCTTTACAGGGTCTGCAAGACCTTTCCATGGAGAGTGTCACAATAACCTTAAAAGGATTGCATTAAATCAAAGTACTGGTCTGGAGCTGGCCCCGACGGGAACTTCCTTAAAGAGAAGTATCTATATAGGAGGGGGAAGTATATGGGAGGAGAAGTATAACGGAGTGGGAAGTATGTGGGAGGGGAAGTATAACGGAGGGGGAAGTATAACGGAGTAGGAAGTATAATATGGGAGGGGAAGTATAACGAGGGGGAAGTATAACGGAGGGGAAAGTATAAAGGAAGGGGATGTAGTAGGGAGGGAAAGTATAAAGGAGAATTTCCAAGTTAGTTTTTTCGAAAAATTTTTCGGGCTTTTTTTTTTTTTTTTTTTTTTTTTTTTTTTCGAAAAATTTTCTAAGTTCTTTTTTTTGAAAAATGTTCTAAGTTTTTTTTGCCCGAAAAAAAATTTTTTTTTTCAAAAAATTTTCAAAGTTTTTTTTCGAAAAATTTTCCGGGTTTTCCTTTTTTTTCCATTTTTTTTTTTTTTTTCGAAAAATTTTCTAAGTTTTTTTTTCGAAAAATTTTCTAAGTTTTTTTTGTAAAAAAAAATTTTTTTTTCGAAAAATTTTCCGGGTTTCTTTCTTTTTCTTTTTTTTTTTTTTTTTTTTTTTTTGAAAAATTTTCTAAGTTCTTTTTTTCGAAAAATTTTCTAAGTGTCAAGGTAGAAATAATGGGCTCTTTCTGACAATATGGCGATATTACGACTGTTTAGCTGACATTATGACGATTTTACAACTGTTTAGCTGACAATATGACGATATTACTGTTCATCTGACGTTTCTTGTCAGGCTGGGGGAAGACTCATTTTTTCTTCCTAGATACTTAAACAAATTTCGCCCTACTTTTTGGAAGCTCCCGTAGGGCTAAGCTTCATATCAGTACTTTTTCTTTCTCTAAAGTCGCTAATAATCCTTAAAAATGAAAACCCAAAAGCATTTGTCCGGCGTAAAAAACTTTCTTTTTAATATACCCTTCATCAATTTTCCTCCTTTCAATATTTATAAATTCCATAAGAAGTGAATATCTGTATTTATCCATCCATCCATGTGTGTAATATTGCGCATACCGGGGCCCTTTATTAAAAATTCTTAAAGGGACTGAGGAGAAAACTCTTTAAGAGTTAAAAAATAATTTTTTAAAAAAGGTTTTTTAAGGTGAAAGGGGACTACAAGTGTGGCAACTCTGTGTTAGACAGAAGATACGAGTGCGAGGGAGAGAGAAAGAAATTGGTCCGATTTATTTTTTCAAATTGGAATGTACTCAGTGGTACAGTACAAAATTCGGAATCTAAAAAAAAATTTTTTTTGCCGCCAAAATCAAAATTTTGAGCCAAAATTTTTAAATTTTGCAAAATTTGAAAAAGTGGTCAACAGCCCAGAATCGTTAAAAAATCCTGAATCCAACGACGTTAGTATTATAAAGATCGGATAAAAAATGGCGTCCGAAACGCGAAAATGCGAATTTCCGTCTGATGTTCGCCGCCCGTCTAAGTCAGCGGTGGGGGGAATTTTTCATTTCATTCGATATTCGGTCTTTCTCTGCCTACCCTAGTATTTTTTTTTTCTAGATATTTAGAGATATAGAATGTGATTTCAACACAGGTAGTTTGCATGAAAGCAAGTGTTCAAGCGATAACAATAATACTAAAATTAATAAGCCATTAAAATACAAATTTTAGTTTTACCCTCCATGTCCATGAAAATAATTTTGAAAACGGTTTTCGTTTTAAAATCCAAAAATGAATAAGGGTTAGGCATACCGATTTTCCAAAAAATTTTCCATCCGGAAAATCCGAAATCTATCTTTTTTTTCTCGGCCTTTTTTCGAAAATCGCCGGTATACAAATTATAGCTCACGATTCCCCGATTCCAAAAACCTATGACATAAGAAAATCGTATGATTAGATCGATCGTAATCGTGTCCCGAAGGATCAAAAGATTTTCCGAGGGGCGGAGTCATTTTGGAAGACTTGAGGAATAAACAATGTAAACGTTCTAATTTATTGCCTGTCATACAAAAATATCCCCCCATCGAATTATTTTTCTAAAAACAATATTCTTCCTCACTCTTCACCTCATATTTTCACCACATACTATTCGTTTTTAGGGGAAAAATGCAAACTAATGAAAATAAATTAATTAATAATTAAAAATTCAGAAATATTTCTTTATGAAAAAGAAAAAAAATAATATACAGCAATAAAAAATTATACAGTAACTATATAGAAATAAAAAATAAAATAATAATCACACTCCTTCCTATTTTTTTTAATTTGCAGTTTTTCTTTTTTTTCCAAAAAAAAAACCGTATAATTTTTTTGAGGGAAAGTATAAAGGAGAATTTTCCAAGTTTGTTTTTCCCAAAAATTTTCCGAGTTTTTTTTTTCGAAAAATTTTCCGGGTTTTCCTTTTTTTTTTTTGAAAAATTTTTTAAGTTCCTTTTTTTGAAAATTTTTTAAGTTTTTTTGTCAAACTTTTTTTTTCGAAAAATTTTCCGGTTTTTTTTTTTCGAAAAATTTTAAAAGTGTCAAGGTAGAAATAATGGGCTCTTTGGCCTAGGGATTTTTTTATTTATTTATTTTTTTTCGAAAAATTTTCTAAGTTTTTTTTTTTTTTTTGAAAAATTTTCTAAGTTCTTTTTTTTTTGAAAAATTTTCTAAGTTTTTTTTCGAAAAATATTTTTGTAAGTTTTTTTTTCGAAAAATTTTCCGGGTTTTTCTTACTCTTTTTTTTTTTTGAAAAAATTTTAAGTTCTTTTTTTCGAAAAATTTTCAAAGTGTCAGGGTAGAAATAATGGGCTCTTTGGCCTAGGGATGTGCCTCTCGTAAAGGGTAGAAGTACGAAATTTCTCCTTACTAAAAAAAAATTAATAAATAAAAAAGTCGCAATTTTTTACGCCAAAAATTATTAAAAAATATAAGGAGTAATTGGTGAAAATTTGGTGAAAATCGGATTAACGGTTCGGCCGCAGCAAATTTTTTAAAATTTCAAACAGACATATCTCCGCCATTTTTTCGAAATTCAAAAATCGCCCTCGTTACATTCTTCTTCATCGGCTAAAAAATTTGTGTTAAAAAATAAAAACCAAGGATTCGGCAGAGAAAGACTGAATATCGAAAGAAACATCAAAATTTCACCCAACGCTGACGTAGACGGGCGGCGAACATCAAACGGAAATTCGCATTTTCGCGTTTCGGACGCCATTTTTTATCCGATCTTTATAATACTAACGTCGTTGGATTCAGGATTTTTTAACGATTCTGGGCTGTTGACCACTTTTTCAAATTTTGCAAAATTTAAAAATTTTGGCTCAAAATTTTGATTTTGGCGGCAAAAAAATTTTTTTTTTTAGATTCCGAATTTTGTACTGTTCCACTGAGTACATTCCAATTTGAAAAAATAAAATCGGACCAATTTTAGAAGCGTGAGAACTGCCCAAAATTTCGGTTTTCTCTCTCTCGCACACATATCGCTGTCTTTGTCCAAGCTCCAAATCACCTTTCACCTTAAGTAAGAGAACCCACCATATTCGAAAAACACAACTTCAAAAAATCAACTCGCAGTAGCTCGCCTTTTTTCGAATTTTTTCCCCCTCTTTGTCATAAAAAAGCCGACTTCTCCCTTTACTTTGTTCCAGTTCGTTTTCATACAAATCTCTTGACTTTCTGAGAGTAATCCCTCTTTCAGGCTCGATTATCCGTCCTCGGGGAAAACTTTGCTAATTCTGAAAATTCATATGCATCTCCCTCGATGTTTAGTCAAGAACTTTAAACCCTTTCCATAAAAACATAAGAAATTGAAGTTTCTCACTCAAAAATACAATAACCCAAAAATAGTGGGATGAGCAAGGGTACTGCCAAAAAAATTAATCTTTTTCCCCTTTTCTGTTTTAGATGATAAAAATGATGGTGACAGTGGTGGTCGTTTTCACAATTTGCTGGCTTCCATTCAACATTTTATTAGTAACTATCAAGTAATAAAATGCTATTAACTATTTAATTTTAGTTGCTGCATGATGCAAATCCTAACATTGAACTATGGACAGGACTTCCGTATTTGTATTTCGCTCTTCATTGGCTAGCAATGTCCCATTCGTGTTACAACCCGTTGATCTATTGCTGGCTTAACGCGCGTTTCAGGACTGCGTTTTGTCTCACCCTTCAAAAACTTTCCTGCAAAAAGAAACCACCGCCAGACCAACTTCTACACAGGATCAACACTTGCACTACTTATATCAGCATGCATAGGGCTAAACACAGAAGTAAAAGTAGTTATGTCGAACAACAAATCTGAAAGAAATTAATGTCCGTCTTGAAAATAAGCACAGGTGTTACCTACGTTTTATTTTCGAAAATCTTTTAAAAATTTTTATTTATTTATTTCTCAAAAACTATTCATCAGGTATGGCTGTGAATCTACTACTTTAGAATAGAATCCCTGTTTTAATTTAATTTGTAAATAAAATGTATTAAGTCCGAATTGAAGCTCAATTTTTTGTATGGGTAGGTACCAGCGAGGGGCCAAATCTTTCTAGTCTTGAAGATCTCTTTATTTAAATAAATTATAAATGTGTAGTTAAATGTTAAGAAAAATGAATGTGCCATAAATGTTTTGTCAAGAACAAGTACATATCTGAATTTTAAATTAGATGTTATAAAATACCTAAAAATAAATTTTATTCCTAAAAATCTGTCACTTTTTGGGGAAATCCATAAGGAGAAACAAATAATAAACGATTGTGACTACTGAATTTTATTCAACTTCCTTTAATTTCAGTACACATTAAAAAAAATTAAAACCAATTTGACTAATCTCCTTAATTTTGTGAATGTACAGCAAAGTGTGAATAATTACAGGACGAAAAAAATTAAAAATATACAAACTAATGTACAAATAAAAATCTCTTATATTTTATTTTTTTAAGGAAAAAACTAAACAAAACAAAATAAGAAAAACTATACAGCTCTAAATAAATTATTTATACAATATAATAAAAAAATGAAGAAAATGTCTTTTAAAGCCGAAAAAATTCGAACTGTACATAAAATCTGCTGTTTTCTTTTAACGTCCCAAAAATTAAAAAAGAAGTAACGAAAAATTACAAAAGGCGATAATAGAAAAACTTTTTTAAGAAAATAGTCTCTTTTTTTGAGCCACTAAGTGGAGAAAAAATAATAGAAAGTCGCACTAATGACTAACAGAAATTACTAGTTGAAAAACTCTTTAAAATTAAAAAGTATCGAAATAAACGAATTTTGAAAGAAAATAACGTTTTATTCGATAGTCCTTAATTTCGTCTACTTTTTATAAATTTTGCACATCGATTTTTCACAAGACGACAAACACACGATTATATAAAAGTTAATGGGATATGTTAAGCCAACATGATATTTTTGTTTTTTTAAAAGGGGATTAAATGCAGTTAAATGGTCAGGAATGTTAACAATAGAAGGGATTAAATTTTTAAATGAGATCATAAAAAGGGATTCAAAAAAATTTTTCTAGCACCTTTAAAATAATAATAAAATATTTCAGAAGATAGAGAGGAGCAGATCTAAATAGCAGACACTTGGGTTTCGTCCTCATCTAAAAATAAAAAACAAAATTAATATATTAGTAGGTAATTTATATTGGAGTATTATGTTCAGTGTATTATATTTTCCCTTATTTCATCAGAGGCAGATTTAACAGTTTTATGTTAAATGTATCTGAAAATAGGTTTTGATTTAGGTCTTGTCAGGTGAAGTATTTCTATATATTCATTTTCTCTGTGAAAATAACTGCTGAATAGTCTGAGTATGCAGGAAGGTAGAGAAAAGAACAACCAATTCCCATTCTTCCTTCCAACAACCCTGTTTTCTTCACCAAGTTTCTCAATGTGTGAAAACTGTTTAAACCTGCCACTGGAAAAAAATCTTGTAGGTCTTATTTAGTATCTTTCTGAGTTAAAATCATGCAAAAAATACGGTTTTTGACGTCACTTTAAGCTCAAACAATTTTTTAAGCAGATTAAACACGACATTAAGCGACAAACTCAAGCATCAAACATTTTTAGGTCGATTTTCTCTTCAAAATCAATTTTTTAAATTATGTTTTGTATAATGTACAGATTAGAAATGATTACTAACCAGATGGACTTAAAATTTTTTTTAAATATAATTTTTAACCATCTTCATCGTGATAATATGGGTGAGTGACTCCTTCATGCGAGTGTGCTCTACCAAGCCTTTGCAGCCTGTGCGTCGCCATGTTATACGGTGGCCCTATCCTAGGCTGTGGAGGAGCCCCCAAAACACAACCTAAACATTTTCTCATTAAACTCATGCTAAAAGTTAATTTACAAAAAAAAAATTTAATAACAAAAATCACACATTTCACACAATATATATTTTTAACTCACCATTCGGTAAAGGTGGCAACACAGGAACGGCATGCAAGAAAGGAGGCCTCCCTATAAATTTTTTCTTGATCTAATTAATCCGAATTTTCAAACTTTTTTTTTATAAACCAAAAGACCAAAAGATTTTTGTGGAATTAATTAGGTAAAAAAAATTAATAAGAGAGGCCATAACATGCTGGACGTGCATTTTGTTAATAAGCTTTTGCATAGAGGATTTTGAGTGAAAAAAGAGTGAAGGAAAAAGGGTTAGTTTAGGCAGAAAAACTTGAATACCTGGCTGCATGGCGGAATGCCGTCGGAGATGAAAAGGGGGTGAAGTCGAGGTAGGACCCATTGGAGTCTCCGCTGAACTGTTTGAGTGTGAGTCTAAAGCAGTCGAGTGGCCTGAGTCACTACTTGTGACTGAACCTAAAAGCAAAGAAAATAAATTAAAAATAATCATGTTTACGGGACTGCTTAACATTAAAAATCTAGTTTCGTTTTTCTGAAAAATTAAAAGGGATTGATGTTTATAAGCAGTCCCTAGTTTGATGTTAGCAGATTTATCATGCTCCGATGACTTACCACTGGTTAAGGTCTTGCGTAAGGGTAAATTAGAAAGGCTTGTGACACTCGAGGATTCGGCGTTGAGATCGACGGAAGAAAGGAGGGCCGTGTGGTGGAACGCGGGGAGAGGCGGCGTGTCGGAATGGCTCCGCTCGTGACTCGCCCCTCTCGGCTGAGGTCCGCCACCTCGCCGAACCGCTCCCGGACTCTGCCTTGGCCTCGTCTTACTCTGCTCGGCGAGCGACAGAAGCTTCCTCACCGCCTGAGGCGACGCTGATCCTATCCGATATATTAGTAAGTTATCACTTTTAAAGCCATAAGCAGTTAAAAAAACAAAACATGCATATCAAAAAGAACAACCAGAAATCCAAGTGTTTTTTATTTATTTTACTAATAGGAAACAAAGGGAAATTCGCCGAAATTTTCTAAAAGGATGAAAAAAAAAAAAAAATTCTAAGGAAAAATAATGAAGACACTGTACCTAGTTTTTGAATTTGATCCATAACAGTCGCTTTAAAAGAGAAAAGAAATTTTAAAAGTCACTTTTAACTTCTGGTTTTCCTCGCTTTTTAGAAAAATAAGCTTCAATATTCAGTTCTTACCGAATTTCGGATGAGCGTGTTTTCGGGTTCCTTCAGAAGCGCTGCTGGCAGACGAAGCGGTGCTCAGAGTAGGAGAAGGATTTCGTTTTCGGATCGGCCCAGACGAAGAACCGCCTTCTTTCGCACCTTCACATTCTAATGATAATTCATGAAGTTTTTCTTCATCTGTGACTACCCTCATTTTATTCAGATATGCTTTTACTCTTCGGACCATTTGAGCCTTAAAAGAAAAATAAAATTTTGAATTACACAACAAAAATATTTACCTCCTCAAACATTTTTTTCGGATTTGGCGCCCCCATGGATTTTTTTCTTCTTTTTACTGTCGCAGCTCCTTGTTGTACATTTCCAGTTGTTAACTGATTTAAAGCCACCATCGCATTTGAAGGTGGTTGGCCACCTGTATTCATGATAAGAATTAAAAAATAAAATAAAAATAATTTTAACATACCTAATTCTAGCATAGTTAAAAGATCATAAGGAGAGGAACACATATTTGTTAAAGTTCTAACTTCTTTCGCAATCATTCTTAATTTTTCAAAATTTATCAACCCTTCGACTTTAGTATCGTTCCCTAAATGTATAAACGTTAAATCTTTTTTGACGACTGGGTAAAAAGGAATCTAAAAAAAAAACAAATAAGATTACTAATTAAAAAATAAAATTTTTTTAACTTACAATAGGAGGCGTTCCGCTATTGACTAGTTGCCTGTATTTACTCATATTCCTAGAAGGATCCATGATTTGCTGGAGGTCTTGAAAAAGTCGCTGGTATTTACTTGGAAGTTTGTCCCACGTGAGACGTAAACGGCTGACTGCACCGTGGCCCAAGCCAGATATGATGGCGAACATCGAATTGAAATTTTTACACTCTTTACATTGTCCTGAAAAACAAAATAGAAGCAAATTAAAAATTGATTTTCTCAATGTAAAGATTTCAGAAGACAACAAGGATAAAACAAAAACTTACTTGCGACTTTGATAAACTGTTTTATGATTTTGGACCTCCGTACAAGATTGTGTTCCGAACAGACTTCAGTTACTACCCAAAACATTTCTCTATTTACAAGCTAAAATGAAAAAATTAAAAAATTGTTCATAAATTTTAAAAGTACCTCAGCGAATTGGGTAAGCATTGGAGTACCGTATCGGCTAGATATGTCAAAAAGCTCATCAACATATTCGGTTGATTCAATTTGCCTGAATATGGAGAAGTCTTGAAGGGTGAGCTGGACAGCGACTTCGACAGCGTTCAATTGTAAAAAGTGAACGTTGCTTTCTCTGACCAACTCGCTCGCCAGATCGTCTCCGACTAACGTTTCCGTTATTCCGTTTGTTTTTAAATAATATCTTGAATTTAAAAAATTAATTTTTGAAGTCTACAGCAAACCTACAGCATACCTGCTACTTATTCCGATTCGTTCGGCTAAATTTTGAAGAGTGTCAGGAAGACGTTTTTGTTTATGATGCCACCTTCTGAAACTGAGACTTCGCACAGTGAAAAGTGCCAGCTTGGCTCCGTTATTCCAAACTCTTGAAGAGCCAGCATGACGACTTCATGTGCTGTGGTCTCCTTGTGAACAAGAAGGTATTTACATGTTTGGTCAGCTTTATAAACTTTCAAAACATGCTCTGGATAATCAGCCCCTCGAATATCATCATAGCATAAATTGACAAGATCTGGTTGCGTAACGAGATTCGATTCACCTGTATTTTCTTTGATTTCTTCATTTTGGCTATCGCTATAAAATAAAAATAGATTTTGTTTCAAAATGTGGTTAAAACTTACATTATTGTTTTTAGGAAGGATGTTCATTTTAATTAAAGCTTTTGTAGACGTTTTTTGGATGCTAATGTCATAAAAGATTGTTTCACGGGTTTCGTCGGGGAGACTGGAGCAACTGGGAGAGGAGGAAGTGGTGGCGGAAGAGGAGGAGGTGGTGAAGGATCAGCTCTTCGAGGTGTCGTCCTCCCTCGGCCTGACGCACTCGTCAACATTTCTTTGAATCCCAACAAATTTGACTTGACGGTGATGCTAAGATGAGTACTCGACCTCAGGATTTCAAGAGCTTTTGGGTGTGAAATGTGTTCAAAACTGTTCCCGTTGACTTCAAGAATTTGATCTGCTCTTTTCAATCCAACGTCTTCAGCTTTACAGCCTTTTTCTACAAGAAATGAAAATTCCAAATCCACGTTCGTAGCCACCCAGTATCGAAAATGGAAGAACATCATCTCGAGAAGGTCTCGCTAACGTTATACACCTTGGTCTTGCTTTCGCAGCACATGCAATATTTAAAAGGCGAAGTTGTCCTTGCATCCTTTCTTTTTCTAACCAACCTAAAAATTTAAATTAAAAAAAAATTGTTTTTTTAAATTTTTATTACCTTCAAACATTTCTAAAATCTCCATCATTGCTGGATTTGTTTCAAAATCTGTGAAATGGTTGTTGACCCATAATAAAAGAACCCTGGTAACCCTATCTCGTGAATTTTCGTCGTCGAACCAATTTAAAAGTTGATTGGCAACTTGGACTGAACTTTCGATAAAAGTCCGGTGTGTCAATAGGAAGTCTTCGACGTACGTCGGGTCAATTATTGAATTTTCTTCGATGAGCTGCTGCATCAGTTTTTCTGGTGTACCTCGTATGACGACATGTCCTCTTCTACCGCCATCGACCTCTTTGTTCAGTGACCATAACAAGTTCTCCTGATGCGTTGACATGTTTCTGCATCGCTTCTTGCCCTTGATGCTGTATCCTATAGTAGTCAGTCTGCGTGATACAAACAAACTGGCAGTCGTCACATTTTGTCCTCATGACACCTCGATGGTATAGTTTCTCCATGGTAGGCAATATGCCAAAACTATCGCCAATATGGAGTTGTTCTGTTTGCCCATTTGAATACTCGATATCGACTTGTCCATTGATCAAAACGCTCCAAGAGTCAAGCTCTTCTCCATCGTTCATCACAACAGTTCCAGCCTTTTCGACTACTGCGAAGACCATGACGCTACAAAGGGCTCTTCTCACTGCCAACGTCATGTTGGTAAAAGCCTTAAGATGTTGAGTAAACTCGAGCAATATCTCAATGTCTTCTTCACATCTTTCAGTCGGGTCTTTCTCCAAACAATCTCTCACCGTATCTCTCACAGTCAGACTCTGGAAAAATAAATGCACTTTTAAGTTTTAATCAAAAGTTAGAGATTATGGAGATTAAAAAGTTAAGAGGAAAAATCGCGGTCTTTTAAAAAAAGCGAACTTCTTCAAAAGATTAATTTTCATAAATTGGCTCTACGCCCACACAACTCTACAGTATAAAGGATTTATAAGGAACTCCCACTCGAATTTTCCGGCGCGCCAAAAGCATTTTTTTAACTTTAAAAAAAGAGGGAAACCGTTTTGACGGTTTCCCGAACGAGTATTTGCTCTTCCCACAATTCTGAAGTCTCTTCAAAGGGCTTTTTTTGGGAAGATAAAAGTGGGGGTGGAAAAAACCCGATTTAAAAAGTTCAAAAGCCTCAATTAATCTACTTTTCTGTGTGTAGATTGACGTTATTTTACGTTTGAAATTTAATTTTTTTTACAATAAACCCGGAAATCGAGTTTTAGGAACACCAGGTAATTCTTGCGCAATGATTTGAGTTGATGCAGCACGTGTCACATAAAAAAGAAAATTTCGTTCAAGACGTTTAAACGTAGGCGTTATTTTTTCAAGAGCGGGTGGGAGTCGATGGGCGGTGAGGTGGGAGGCGCGGGGGCATAAATCGGAAACGTAATTTTCTTTATCGGGGCCGGAGGAATCCGGAGCACGAAACGGTACCTGTAGAGCTTCGTTTGTGATATAAAAAAGAAAACTTACGTCGCTGCTTTCGCCGAGATCGTCTTCGTCCGAATCGACGATCGACTCGACCAAACCGGAGAGGTCGACTTCTTCCGCCTCCACCGAATGGCAAGTCATCGTATCGCTACCAGAATAGGCTGAAGAAGTCGAAGAATGAGAACTCCTGTTACTTTTATAAGCTTCTCTCACTCCATACTGAAAAAATAAACAAAACAAAGGTCACATACTGATAATAAAAAATTATAAAACTAAACTAATAAGTGCAATTATTTCGTAGAAGGATGAGAATCAAGATAAAAACGCGTCTCTCAGAATCTTGGAGAGGAAATGTTTAAAATCCACCTTCTTAAGAAAAAGGGAAGCTCATAAGAAGGAAGGCTCAAGATTCATCTGGTAAAACGTCCATTAATTTTTTAAATCGACTTTAAAAACCACTGATTCGTCAAAAAATGGTGAAAACGGAAAACCAAGTTCTAAATGTGTTTTTCTGGTTAAAATGGGAGAAAACCAATCCCCAGATGCCTGAGCGTTCTTTTATAAAAAGCCAGAATCCGAAAATTCGTTCAAGAATGGGAAGGACTCCTCTCTCAGGCTAGACTGATTTTTCTACCGCCCAGAGAAATAAAAGAAAAAAATAAAGTCTTAAAATTCTTACAACGTCCAATATCGGAATTCCTAAAAGCGAGAATTTCGATAGAAAAAAGCTCTTTTAAAAACCAATAACGCCAAAGACCTCGAATCCAATGATAATTGCACTTGACGATTTTTCCGAGATCCTGGGGGGGCCCTCAATAATTCCGACGGCGTAAATCAGTTCGGGACACTTTTTATTGAAAAAATGTCTCCCCTTCGGCAGTAATTGAAAGAGTTTTTCAAAGCGTGTCAATATTGATTTTTAGCTACTTTTTTCTCTTCATTTTTATTATTAGAAAAACGTAAAAACACATCCCATATGCTACTCGACCTAATTTCCACGTAAACTTCGTTGATCGATCACTTGTTAAAACTTTGGAATATATGAAAATACTCACGTTATTTACAGCGTCGTCGAAAACTAAGTTGACCCCCCGCTCCATGTTGGTGGGTATTCTTGTACTCCTGACTCCCACCTCTGGGTAGTCAATCTGAAACAAAAATTTATAGATTAGATTTTTTTTCAATTTAAACAATTTTTTTATCCTTTAAAAAGACGTACAAAGTATGCGGTTTTTACCTCGAGTACAATTACCTCTCATTGTGGTTATGAAGGGTAATTTTAAAATTCTATAAATGGAAAAAAGAAGAATTAGCGAAATGACGTCACAAATTTTTGTTTAAAAAAGTTATTGAAGATAAAAAGAAAATTTCGGGCAAGTGTTTTTCGAGTTATGAATCGGAGAACTCGGCTTTTCCATTTTCATTAGAGGCACTAATTTGGTTAACGAGTTTCGTCTGTGGGCCACAAGAGGATTTTGATTCATTAGAAAAGCCAAGGTTAGATGTTTAGCAATTTGGTAGTTGATTAATCAACGTAAAACAAACAGAGAGAACATTTTACCATCAAAAGCCTAGAGGAAAATACGTGGATCTCGTTCTCGGTGGGTCCTCTTCAAAACTGAGTTTAATGGACGATATCGGTCCGTCTGGAAAGACCGGACACGAAAATAGACTTGGCCTATACATAAACACGTAGGTCAGCCTCACGTCAGACAGGTAGGGAAAAAAAAGGATTTACTATTTTCGAACTACAATGTCAAGGGATAATCGATTTTTAAGCGAAGCAAACCGTAAATCATTCTCTCACAAACAAAACTTCAAGAAAAATAAACCATAATTTTTAAAAATTGAAGTTCTTTACAGTAGGAATACATAAAAAGATAGGTTTATATTATTGTAGGAGACTTAGAAGATAAAGCTTCAGATTCGTAAAAAGCTGAAACTTTACAAAATCGTGGAAAAACGTTTGAAAAAAGGTTTTTGTCGCTAAATCGAAGAAAACCAAGCAATGAGTTAAAAAATCGTCAAAATGGGTCGAAAAGAAGCTGGAATTTCATTATTTTGAAGAAAAAAGGTTACAAGTGTGCTTTATTTCGCTAAAATGGGTAGAAACCCAGATGTTAGAAATCGTCAAAAAAGGGTCGAAAAGATGCTGAAAAATCAACTTGTATAAAGCGTTTTTTTGAGGATGATATCAAAAAAATTAAGATACTTCGTTCAAGTTGAATCTATAACAACCAGCTGGTCAATTTCTCAACTCCGTCTTCCACAAAACTATTAACGGAATTTTTTTTCTTACGCAGGATTAATTTGCATCAGGTGGCCACCCTATAAGGGAGGCAATCAAGCTTTTAATGAACCGTTAAATATGAAACGGCTCGCAGTTTTTCCTCCTTCGTTTTATCGCGAACACTAATCAAGTTCCTGTTTCCTGACTTAGATTACGGAGAGCCGGCGACGTTTTTATCATAAAAGTTCTCATACGAAATGAATGAAAAATTTTTTCGTTCATATTTTATGAAGGACGATTGGAATTGTGGTTTTGAAATATCGTTATCGCTGATTTTTCAAACTAGGTTATCTTTACTGCAAATTTTTGTTGTGTAAACGAAAGAAAATTGAAGTTGAAAATTAAAACGAGGGGGATCGGTGTTTGGAGGTTGACATTAGACAAGAAACGTGCCAGATGGTCTGGAGGGGTAGCATCACAAAAACAAGAGGGTGTGTTTTTCGGTTTTTTTTCTCTCTCTTTTTCCCTCACTCGGGTTTTTCCATATCCGCTTCTCTCTCGGCCTGGGGCTTTCGGGAACTAACTTTTCGAATTAGTCTCGCCTCAAACTTAATGAAGAGCTTTCAAGGGCGTATTCGCCCTTGAAACCAAACATCGACTCCCTTTATACAAAATGAAACAGGATTTTTTAAGATGAAATCTTTACTATCCTTTCAAATTAAAACAGGATATTTAACAAATATAATGTTAAATTATATAATTTTTACACAAGTTTTTAAAGTACTTCCCGTGAAGTAATAAACGAAATTGGATTGCGAAAAGAAGGAAACTTCAATATTGCTAAGGGAAAGGCTAATTAAAACAATTAATAACCGAAACGTCACGTATAAAATAAAAACGAGAACACAAAATGCCCCTTTTGATCCAACCTTGACCGAGCAGAAATTCCCTTAAAATTCGATATCAAAATATGCAATAAACGACGTTTAATCCCAAAAAATACGAGGGATAAACTCGAAAAATGCTCGTAAAAAATAATTTAAAAAGAAATTTACATATTTATAAATCACCGGCCTATCGAAAAGTACCCTATCAAAAGGGATGACCACCCAAGTTGTTCAGGAAAAAACCCAACGTTTGAACATGAAAAAAAATTTTATGAAACAAAAGAAAGTGATTTAAATGAGTTTTATTCAAAGGCTATAAATAATTTTTATATTATATGAATTTTACACAATAGAGGGTTTTGGGAGTAATAATATGTAAATGAAGCTTATTTATTCATTACAGGGAAAATCTATTTTAATATAAAACCGACCTTGTTTTTCCAATAAACCGTATATCATAAGTCAGCGGCGGAGTTTTACTTTGATCTTGGCTTTGAAACGTATTTGAAGCCCGAGGTTCACGATGACGAAGTCAATCACGTACATCTTCCGACAAGCGAGAGTAAACTGGGATATTTTTTCGTTTCTTTATCGTTATCAGAAATGCGATTAAGGTCTGGCATAAGTGAAGGTTTTGTGATAGAAATATGTTTTACCCTGGATGGCATTTCAGGCCAAGAGAGCGATTTAAATCTTCGGCGTCCTTTCTTCCCCCACTTGTGTTTTAGCATCGCGCTCTACGGAAATAGAAAATCCCTTAAAGTCGTTGAAATGTCTTAACTTCACGGCTCGCGGACGATGACTGCGGGAATCTCGGACAGGGAGGAAATACGACTTCCGAGGGCCTTATCAAAACCGGAGCAGGGACCCAATTATAAATAGTCTGCGACTTGGTAGTTTTTTAGGGATAAACAAGAGACAAAACTAACGTTTTATGTCTTTTCTAAATCTACTTTTACGTTGAAATCGTCTTTTAAACAAATTTCCAAAAATAGAATTAATCCTTACAGGATCATCTTCGGTTGCTTCAAAAAGTACTTCTAGAAATTCATTTATGAATTTTTTAAAATTATTATGTTTTTACTATCAAACAATTAACCAATAATAGAAGAAGAAATGAATGTGATAACGGGTATCTCACGACGCGTTTCGGCTTAAAAAGCCTCGTCAGGTGAGCTATTCCCTCTATCACAATCATTTCTATCTTTTCAAAGTGAGATACCCGTTATCACAGTCATTTCTTCCTCTATTAATGGTTAATTGTTTGATAGTAAAATCAACCCCCTTGCGGAATACACACGCAATAAAAATTAAATGTAACTACATATGAGGCGCTCCGAAGACGAAGGGCGAACTCGACAAAACGTAGTTTCGAGATATTCGCATTTTAAAGTTTTCTGTTAAGGGCGAACTCGACAGAAAAGTCACTCTCTGGAATTTTCGTGGCGAGATTTTAGAATCATCATAGAATCATAGAGAAAAGGGTTTTTTAAAAATCACCAAATCTCGAAAAGAAAAAAAAAATTAAATAAAAAAGGTTGAGAGTAGAGCTTTGCCGCATATCGGTTTTTACGTATTTTAAAGGGGAAAAAAGGGGAAACTCAATATAAAAATTACATGGGTGTATTCTTCAAAAGGTCTAGAATCTGAAAATGAAAAAAAAAAAAAAAAAATTTGTCCGATGTCGAGTTCGCCCTTCGTATTCGAAGCGCCTCATATAATGTTTCTTATAAATTAGGGCAAATTACGTTAATTTTAATAAAATTCATAAAATTAGCGTAAATTTCTAGACTTTATGCATATGTTCATATTCATGAAGATGAATGCGCCGAACTCTGATCAATACTATCAAAGCAGAGGGCCAAACACAATTCGTCAATAGATAATATTCTTTAAAATTTAAGTTTATTAATTTAAGAGGATCCTATAAATTTAGAATGTAGATAGCGCCGTGGACAAATGTAAAAAAGTCGGACGGCAGGTTGTAGCTTGAATACTAATATGATTTACCCCGTCTCGGTTCATGTTTTATTATTCTCGTCTACGAAATATTTGCTGAAGTTTTAAAATACGAGGGAAACCCAGTACACCATGATAGGTAAAGATACTAATTGGAAGACCCTTTTTCAGATGGTATTGCAATATTTACGAAAAATGAAGAAAAATCTCATTTTTCATGTTTTTCTCTAATAAAAAAAAATCGCAGCCCCAACAAATCAAAGGTTATTTTTACGAATGTTCGGGAAAATCTTGATCGGAGAAGGAAAAGAAGTCGCTCGTTAGAAAGGGATGAAAGGAGGCAATAAGAAGGCTTCTATTTACCTCCGGACTTTTCGACTTGTACGACTTCATTGTTACTCTTTCAATAACATGAAGGTGAAAAAACGTTTAAAATAGGTTTTCGGTCTTAAAATGTATAAATACTTGAAGGAAAGATCAAGGGGCGAAAGAGGCCAACTGTCTCTCGTAAATTCAGAATTAAGTGCTCACTTTCTTAACTTTATTTTCTTTCAAAAGAATAAAATTACTTCATTATTTTCGAGTTAAAATTATTTAAGCAAGATAATAAGAAAGAAAAAAAATTATGCAATTCGAACCTTTTAAATGGGATGAAAGAATATCTAATTTTCTTTACATAAGTGGATTAACTTCACGGTTTCCGCAGGTTGTATTACCGAGAATCCGATTTTTTATAAATTCGCTTGTCCGAGATTTATGAAAATATCAGTTTACCGCTTTTCAAATCATGAAAAACGTTTTTAGGGGTTAAAAGCAAAATGTCAGGCAACATTAGCCATTATAACGCCACTAAGACCGATGTTTCTAATGAAGCTAAGAGGGTTTAGCGTACTTAATTAGTTTCAGAAGGGTGGAAACAATAATGTTGAAGACAAAACGGTTTACGGTTGACATCTTGTCAGAGTCTATAATCTTTAAAATGATAAATTATTCTAGCCTGAACTTGACAATTTATAAGTTATAAAAAGGACTAAAATAAAAGGATAGGATAAATTACTATAATTTAGAAGACCTTGAGATCATTCAACTGAGTATAGATTGAAAAAAAACAAAGGGAGAATTAAGAAAGGTCAGAAATAGTTCAGAGAATTAACCAGCTGAGTGTGATGAATAGGGTATTTTTCGCCAATCAGTACATACTGAAAAACGTTTAAACTCATCAAGATGATATATGATGTAAACATGAAGAAAGGGCAATCAATCTAATTCTTCGATAAAAAAGGTTTAAAATAGTTGCATAAGGGGAAGTAATCGAAACGTTAGAAAGTGGATCGGTATGAAATATTTTTATTAAATTCACGCAATGTTGAACGTGTGGGCGGAGGTGTTGTAACGATCCGGAGAAGCCCACGTGTTAAAGGGAAACAATGCAAGTAGCGAGGCGGAGGGAAGAGAGTAATTAATAATTTTCGTTACTCGCTAATTTCAATTAGAAGGAAAAAGAGCCGGGGACCCGCCCGAGGAATAGTGTGTAATTAACTCGAAGAGACCACGCGTTCATATAAAATTCCCGGAGTCGATATTACCCCACATCCCACGCCCCGGAGTAACATGAGCCAAACGAGATAAAAGGTGTAGTAGACGAAAACAACTTACGACTACGTGGGACGAAGACTCATCAAACTGAACGAAATTTTTCTTTAGGGCCCCAAGAGAGTGAAAAGTTATTGTTAGCGAGGAGGAAATTTTTCTTTCGTCCGGCAACGAATTTTTCCTACAGACAAAATTAGTAACTTTTCAACGAAAAAAAAATGACTTCCTTTATATCAAAACACGTAAATTGCTTCATTTTCCCCAAAATTGAATGCTGATCCAATGGCAATTTAACAAATCGGCTGATGCTCTACCAGAAAACGTAGATGGAAGTAAGCAATTGGGCCAACTCCTCGCAGTCAAATATATCCGACTGGGCCAACCGCTCGAAAACAAAAATGCACAACCAGTGTCGGCTTATCTTTCGTTAAAACAGGTTCTGGGTAATAAAAATTTTTCTTAGATAAATTTTTTCATTACAATTCATAAGGAGTTGAATAAATGCCGCCCACGTTTGTCTAATCCGCACAAAAATAACAACCGAGTTCATTACAGAAGCGAATAAATTACAAAATCTTGAAACTTAATTGAAAATTGTAAATCATCCTCTTCGATTTCCTCATTTCCATGATAAGAAAAACGCGTAGGGAGGGAGATCTGAGGAAATTCTTGAAATAAATTAAAAGGATGAATGAAAACTTCAGGAAAAGGGAGGGAGAAGGCCGCACATCCGTTTTATGAATGACTCACTTCGGACACTTGTCATGACCCTCCTTAAATTTTGTTTTTTATTAAAACAAGAAGCCTTCAAATATTTTTTTTCTCAGTCAAAGTCATATTCGATTTTAGATTTAGATCGAAAATAGGTCAAAGAAACTAAAAAGGTCAGAGATAAAATAAAATTTGTTATGAATAGCATTCACCAATAGCCAGAGGGATCTCCCTATTAGTGATTCTTTGCCCCTGGATTGCCAAAAAAGGTACAGCACTGGCGGAGGCTTTCACCATTTTGCCATGGCGCTTATTCAGGGCCGAAACCGCGATTTTATTCGGCCACGGAACGAGGATAAATAGTTTTTATAAAAAAGAGGAAAAAATAAGTGACACTTTTCTTACGAAAGAAAATAAACTGAAGGAGTGACAAAAAATGAATAAATTATTTGAAATTGAATTTATAAAGGAAAACCTTGAATGCTATGAACACTTTGGTAGTTGATGCGAAGCTTTGACCTAGTTAACATAAATTGTCTCTAAGCCTCCGTAAGCCTCGGGAAGTTGCCTATAATGAAAATAGCGGGTTTAATTTTTTTTGGATGATGTGGGTTCAACAAAAGGGTTCAATCATGTCTATGCCGAGGATTAGAACAATTGATGGCCTTTTCAGAAATGGCTCGGCGCCTCTAAATCCAATCTCAGCCAATAATCAGTTTACGCGAGACGTCGAGTTACTATGGAGACAGGTAACCTTTGGTATTAGTCCGATGGTATCGATCACAAAACGTGTATTACACGTAGATTTTCGGAAAATCTGCACGTCAAATTTTGACAAATCTCATTTCCCAACGCTACGTCGACGGGAAATGGGGGAGCCGATATGTCATCTCAATACAAAAGGCACTTCTCGCTTACCCTTTCAAAAATGTGAAACCGTTTTAAATAAAAATCACTTTAAATTTAAAAACTCACATTCAAAATTAATGAAGAGATTCTTCTAATTTAGCGAAATAATTAGTTCCTCTTTATTTCCTTTAAATTAATTTTTTTAAATTAAAAAAAGTATTTACTCGCTAAAATCAAGTCTTTCACAAAAATATCTGGAGCGTAATTCTTTTCAATTAAAAAAGTAAGGGAAAAAACTAAATCATTGTGTAACAAGTGATTTTTTTAAACAATCAGAGTTAACCTTGAATCACGTAGAGACACGCAAACTTTAAAACACTTTTTAAAAACCGTTTTATTTTATGTGTACTCACCACTATCATTTCTGAGGGTTCGAGGACGAAACATTCGTTGGGCCGTCGGGCGCTACCCCCCGTCCTTTTTCCGAAACTGAAATACAAACAAACAAACAAATTATTTTATTATTTTTAGAAGTTTAAAAAAAGCCCCGAGGCAGCCTCGGGAAGAAGTGAATTTCCGCGAGGGAAGTTTTCTCATGGCTCTTCGTTTTGTAAGGCCATTAGTTACCAAGTTAAACTCCCAAAAATCGTTAAAAAATAAAGGTTTTTGATTGAAAATCCTGAAGTTCAATAAAAATGGCTCCCTCTCTCCGTCTTCCTTTTGGAGGACGAGGAAAAACTTTTAAAAATTGATAAAAAGGACGCTTTGGCCGAAAAACCGATTGGCCGGACTCAGTAATGTATTTAGCACTCGTCAGGTTTCGTTGAAAAACGACGTCGTACCTGCCCTTGTTGCGTAATATTCGCCTTAACTTTAGTTAGCCAAAATAATGACAACTTTTCGACGACAATTTAGTTGTTATTCAAATAAAAGATTTCGTCGAGGTAAGGTTCCTGGGTTTGATGGTTAAGCAAATTAATGATGGCTTTGCCTTGTGAAGAGAAACTGAAAGAGGCATTGTTTTCAAAGGAAACAATCCGCGAGGTTGAGCAGTCTCTTTCATAGAGACCGCAAAATAGAGGTCTAGGTAAACAACGGCTAACTTGTTTATCTGTTAATTGAGTTTTTCTCCGCCAAGCAAGAGAGAGAAAAAAAATCATGCCTTGACGTATTTTATTGTTAATATAAAAGTGTTCGGGGTGGATTTATCGAGTCTGGGAGGACGATGCACCACAACTAAGTACATGCCATTACGGTCAATGGGCATTGTAACGGTGGGGGAAGTGGAATCCTACTGTAGGATCGAGGGGGAAAGAGCGCAGTTGATTTGTGATGCCAATTATAAAGACTGCTTTGGCAAAGTCTGCCCATCATCCCGGCTGCCAAACACCACGGAAAAATCTTCCTATACTTCAAAATCGCCAAAAGATCTTTTGATTAAAGCACACTAAACTTCAACAAAGGGGAGCTTCTGTCCTCGCCGTATTCCGACTGCGGTTTACCTGAAGACCGCACAATCGATTCTGTCTTCCCTTTATTCTAATTTATTGAAATGTTCTGATAAGTCGAGGAATACAAACATGCTGACAGGAGGATATTAAGCATCCCTTCTATTCAAAAAGCAAACGTGGAAAACAACGTCGTGTTTACAAATAGATCCCCTCTTAAATTATAATTTTAACAACCAAGTCTCTTTATATTCATATTTTAAAGTAATGAGCAGGAAGAGCTTTATCAATTTCAAAAATAATTCCAAGTTTACCAAAGGGAGGGAAAAAAAGTTTAATTTCCCGACACCATAATAAATGAGAAAAGTTGTAAGTAAACACACTTTTAAAAATTCACCGCTTTCCGGAGCTTAAATGAAAATTTTCAAGGTAGAAGAAAACGTGATAATTCCAATAGAGGTATTTTTGGAATTTTTAAAAGGAAATAATAGAAAAGCTTTTAGAGTGAAGGAAAAACAAGTATTCGTTTTAAACTCCAATTTCAAGGAGTAGAGTTGACATTTCAAGCAATCGATGACGTAGGACAACATTGTTTCGCTAAAAAGCAGGAACACTTTTTTAGATAAAAATCTAATTACTAAATATTATTATTGATGTTTGATAAGATTTGTAAATATTTTTTGTTTAATCTTTAATACCAGCTTCAAATTACCGACCCCTATAGGAGATTCGATTGAAACACTAGAGTTCAGACCCCCTTCACTCGAGTTCCTTTGTGATAAAATTGTCACGAGATTAAATTGTTTAGTACGGGAAACACTTGTGAAGATTGCCTCGCCTCCAGCAGAAAGATAAACGTGGAATTAACAGCAGAGAGAGCGGAAGATTCAAAAAACGAAATGGATTGTAGAAAAAGGATCAAATTTGTAAAAACACTTTTGCTGTATTGAATATTGAGGCAATCGCCTATCATGCATCAATGACCAGCGGCGTTGCTAGAACATGGAAGTCCCTTCTACAAATGCTGCTAAAAATGCTCGGACAAATCAGTTTTTTAAATTTTTTGTTAGTAGGCCCTTCCCTTCGTGGGCGTATTCTACTGACTGCTACCTATCCACAAACTTCTTTCCCTTTAGAAATCTTAACTTTATCACAAAGAAAGTGATACAGTTCGTGGTTTCATCTAGGGAGCCTTTACTATGGACATTGACTTTCAAATTTTCGATTGTTGATCCGTAAATTCGTTTATTTTCTTCAGAACTTCTGAAGATTTTCATGTTTATGTCCAGCACCATGAAACTTTCAAACGAATGTTTGCTCGCCCAACATTGTTTTGGTAAACGGCCTCGTTTGTTGACGTAACCGCATTCCTTGCCGTGATCTATCCTTTATTTTCTAACCTCTTCTTACGAAGAATTTGTTTTTTCGATCATTTAAAATTGGGTTTTTATAATTTTTTTGCGTTCATATTAGGGTCAAGGAGTTATTACCACCTTCATAACTAGATTAAAACCATTTATCCTGCACTCTAGGGTACTTGAGGTCATACACAGTCGCCAGTGAAATATAGGGGCGTTGTTTGAATACGATGTCGCGGGATGAATTTTTTTGATTCTATTTGAATAAAATCAAGTTTCCTAATATAAAATTGTCAGGTGGAAAACAATGGGCGAACTTTCATAGGGTAATTTTTATCATCCGCCTCCGGGCTAAACGTTTCCTGTTGGCGTTTGTTAACTTCACCTTGTAAAAGGGCAAAAAGCACCTCGTTGAATTATATCGTAATTGCGTTTGTTTTTGAAATGGTGTTTAATTCCATCAAAACCGTCTTTCCGTCCTTGTTTAACCATTTGGGGCTAATTACCCCGGTTCTCTCGCATAACACAGGAGTCATCAATAATTTAAAAATGTGCAATCAAGAAGAAAAATAAAACTCAGTTTTGCATATTTCCGGGGCAAAGGTTTTTTTTCCGGTTCCGGAACGTTAAAAGTTAAAACTCCCCTTGCTCGTTTTACGCCCTTTTGCATAATTGCTGCCTTCGTAAAAGCTTTAAATGCTTATATCATCAGTGGCGCACCGGGATCTGGGTATTTTCCTTGAAACTTTAGTTTTTATTTTTAAAAGAAACGTTAACCTACTTTGAAAACTGAAAATTTAAAAATGTCGAGCATACGTTTTATAACTTGAAATTCCATTTTAATGAAGTAGTTCTTTTCTAAAAATTTAAGGAATTTTAAGAGTTTTACGGGAAAACGGTATTGTGTAAACAGGAGCCTCAAAGGATCTAATTTTGTTGAAGGAGGGAAAATTCTCGATTTGTAATTTGATTCATAAAGAGTCTTACCAAACAGAAAAACGCCTTCTCGGAAACTGAGGGGGCGGAAGACTAGAAGAGAGTTTCGACTCGGAGGCCCTCAACTCTTCGAGTCTGGGAATGACGCGGGCGGGACTCCCGCTTTCCGATCTCGTCCTCGTACGGCCATGGAGGCTATTCCAACGCCTCAGAGGCTCCCCGGGAACCCCGAGACGACCACGGAGTCCTTCACTATGCTTCTGCATATCTATTCAATAAAATAACGTCTCCAAAACCCGTTCTTCACACCCTACTTTAACATGATTTATTTGACACTTATTTACACTGGACCTAATTATGTCCACCCCTTCGCACATTTTGCATTTTATATTCATAGACGGTTTTTTTATCAGCAAAAAAACTACGGAGTCGATTAAAAAGAAAGCTAAATACGCGTTTAATGATCCAATCCTACGCTCTAAATAAATCCATCAATTTCTCGTTAGGATTTTTGATTACGCACACATGTAACACGCTACTTTCACATCTTCAATAAAAAGAGAAAAGCAATTTTAAGCCCAAAATGTCTAAATTTTTAAACTATTAAATCCTCCAGACTTAAGAAACTGCATATAAAACCAAAAGATTTATTAGTCAATTTGAGTGCAATTTTCAAGAGACATAAAGTTTTTTTTTATATCAAGGAAACTTTTTTTTTTCTCAAGCAAAAATTTCTTTCTTAAGCAATGGCAAGGATTCAAAAATATTTTAATATTAAAATTTTGCCCATGAAGTGTCAAATAAATCATTTTTTATGTAGTACTCACTTCACATTTTAAAAATAAAAAAAGAAGCAATAATTTTGAGAACTTTCACTATCACTTTTTGACGGTAACGCCGTACGGAGAGTAAGGTCGTGTCCTATACACGGTCCGTTTCCCGGCTTCGACTGAGGGTTGGACTCCCCCTCTTCTTGGAATTTCGAAGCTCCCACCCCGCCCCGCCACGTCGAACGCGCGCTATTTTTCTTTTTCCCCACTGCCCAAAAACGTCTCGGCCACAGTTTAATTAATCGAAAAACACCCACCGGACAAGACGTATTGAGAAAAACGTCAAACTTAACGTTTTATCAACCTTCAGGATTCACGGCTCTTTAATCTTCAACCTGAAAATGGCATCCTAAAATTCTTGAAGTCTTTATTTTTTAGCTTCTTTTTAAAAATACAGGGTATTTCATAAATCATGATGCCCTGAAACACCCTGTATAAAAAAAATAAAAACATGCTAATTCCAATCAAGGGAGATTTTAAATTAAAATTCATGACCCCAAAAAGTTTCGCTCAAGTATTTATTTTCAGCTTGCACAAATTCGATCCTCCTAAAACGGGGCTTTATAAATATTTAAGGGAGGGCGGTTTTTTTCAGGATACTTTCGGAAAACGATGCCGCCTCACATGAGTTATTCCATGTAATACGCTCAAGTTTATTAAAAACCATAAAACCGTTTTATTTTATGAATCATTAAAAACGCTAGAAATTATAAAATAAACTTAAAAAATTTATTTACTCACGCTTAAAAGCATCAAAACGTACCTGAAACATAAAAAAAATCGGTTAGAAATGCTATCAATCAAAAGCTATGATGAGTCATTTTTAAACATTCCTCTACAGATAAGCTGTAACTTATTTTTAGGTTGACAAAAGCCCTAGGAATTTTTTTTAGTTACCGAATAAACATACCATGAAATACAATGACGAAATTTCATACTCTAAATTAGATTATAAGTATTGGTTGGTGAAAAACGAACTGGAAGTTTTATCTGTGCATACGTGTGATGTGATAAGTCAGATAAGGACGTCACATTTTCAATTGTAGGAGGGGAGAGATTAAACGCAGGGGCGTTGCTAATCGAGATGTCGATTCCTAAGCTCGAGTATTCAAGTTAAAATCTAGAATTTGGTTTTCTGAGGCCTAGACTCAAAATTCAAGCTTCCTGACTGGCCCATCCACTTCGGCCAACGTTTTTCAGGGCTACCTAAATCAAACTTGGCCGAATACTTCATCATTTATAGGTGCAGAAGTGACGACAGTTTAGCTGACAATCGTACGACAGTTAAGGAGCCAAACTGTCGATCTAACGGCTATTCACTTGAAGATAAAACGAATGTTTAGCTAACAATTAGGCGAAAAATCTGAAGGTCTAACCAAAGTTTAGATGACTAACTGACATCTGTTTAGCAGATCCTACAAGTTCTTCTAGCTGACAATCAACGACTGTTAAGCAGCCAAACTGTCGATCTAACGGCTCTTCACTTCAAGATAAAACGAATGTTTAGCTAACAACAGGCGAAAAAGCTGAAGATCTAACCATAGTTTAGATGACTAACTGACATCTGTTTAGCAGATCCTACAAGTTCTTCTAGCTGACAATCGTACGACTGTTAAGCAGCCAAACTGTCGATCTAACGGCTATTCACTTGAAGATAAAACGAATGTTTAGCTAACAAACAGGCGAAAAGGCTGAAGATCTAACCATAGTTTAGATGACTAACTGACATCTGTTTAGCAGATCCTACAAGTTCTTCTAGCTGACAATCGTACGACTGTTAAGCAGCCAAACTGTCGATCTAACGGCTATTCACTTGAAGATAAAACGAATGTTTAGCTAACAATAGGCGAAAAAGCTGAGGATCTAACCAAAGTTTAGCTAACTAACTGACGACTGTTTAGCAGATCCTACAAGTTCTTCTAGCTGGCAATCAAACGACTGTTAAGCTGCCAAACTGACGATCTAACGGCTATTCACTTGAAGATAAAACGAATGTTTAGCTAACAATTAGGCGAAAAATCTGAAGGTCTAACCAAAGTTTAGATGACTAACTGACATCTGTTTAGCAGATCCTACAAGTTCTTCTAGCTGACAATCAAACGACTGTTAAGCTGCCAAACTGTCGATCTAACGGCTCTTCACTTCAAGATAAAACGAATGTTTAGCTAACAAACAGGCGAAAAAGCTGAAGATCTAACCATAGTTTAGATGACTAACTGACATCTGTTTAGCAGATCCTATAAGTTCTTCTAGCTGACAATCAAACGACTGTTAAGCTGCCAAACTGTCGATCTAACGGCTATTCACTTGAAGATAAAACGAATGTTTAGCTAACAAACAGGCGAAAAAGCTGAAGATCTAACCATAGTTTAGATGACTAACTGACATCTGTTTAGCAGATCCTATAAGTTCTTCTAGCTGACAATCAAACGACTGTTAAGCTGCCAAACTGTCGATCTAACGGCTATTCACTTGAAGATAAAACGAATGTTTAGCTAACAATTAGGCAAAAAAGCTGAAGATCTAACCAAAGTTTAGATGACTAACTGACATCTGTTTAGGAGATCCTACAAGTTCTTCTAGCTGACAATCGTACGACAGTTAAGCAGCCAAACTGTCGATCTAACGGCTATTCACTTGAAGATAAAACGAATGTTTAGCTAACAATTAGGCGAAAAAGCTGAAGATCTAACCAAAGTTTAGATGACTAACTGACATCTGTTTAGCAGATCCTACAAGTTCTTCTAGCTGACAATCAAACGACTGTTAAGCTGCCAAACTGTCGATCTAACGGCTCTTCACTTGAAGGTAAAACGAATGTTTAGCTAACAATTAGGCGAAAAAGCTGAAGATCTAACCAAAGTTTAGATGACTAACTGACATCTGTTTAGCAGATCCTACAAGTTCTACGCCGAAAGTCTCCAATTTTTCAGGAATAAATCACGGCCGCAATTTACTAAATTTTCTTTTGGTATACATCGATATAGACCCCATCGGGTTTAATGGAATGGAGGAAAAAAGTGTTTCTGTACGATTTTTTGATGAAAAATATAGCGGACGTCTCGCAGAAAAATTTGATGTACAATGCGCCACTCTACTTTATTGAAACGGGGAGGAAACGTCTCAAAAACATATGAAGATTATCGATTAATTTAAAGAATAGGAAGGGGAGAAAAAAAGTAGAAAAGCAGCCTGAGGATAAACATAACTTGTCAAACAAAGGCTTGAGGTATTCAAAGAAAGAACTTTCTTATTTTACCTTGCGTTAAATTCTTGAAATAAAAGTACGGTAAAACTTTGTTGAAATGCGAGGTTTGCTGAAGTTTCCATCAATATTAGAATAGTTTTGGAATAGGGTTGAAAGTAGGCCCTTAGAAGGGAAGCAATTCCACAACGAAGGTGTTCTCCCTCCCTTATAGGCTTTCCATGTTTGGAATTGTTAACAAAGCAGTGAATACGGTCCTTGTAGCGTCAATTGGGGAAGACAACTTAATTGAGAGGGTCCCGTGATAAATGCTACGTCTCTAATTATTGCTTAATAGAGGGTGGAGTAAAGAAGACAATTTCTGTACAAATAAAAACATTGAAAAATCTTCTTTCTCACGGAATACTTCCGGACAGATAAGACACATATTCCCTTAAAATCGTGGGAAGATAAACTTTCGGAGACATCGCGTTGACATCGTCTGGGTGTCCGGAATATCGATTCAAGGGCGCCTACACTTGAAAAAGGGGCTTGAAAACAATGAGTTTCCCCCATTCACTCAGCCCTAAAATGAGAAGTCAAAAAGTTTTAGATCGATTTTTTTTCTTTATCGCCGTCTCACTATTAATCAACTTAAAAAATCCATATTGTGTAAAATTAACTTAAATTTATAAAAATATAAAAATGCGTTGGTCGGCAGAAAGAAAATGAAGGACGTTATAAAGGTCGATTTCCCGACGTAACTATTGCATTTTGATGACAAATCATGGGAAAAAAGTGAAACCTGTGATTTTTTATCGTACTTTGATAGTTTCTAGCTAAAATAAACCTTCTCAATGGAAAAAAAGAAATCTACCTAAAAAACTGTGGGAACTTTAAGATAAGATTGAGTAAAAAAAAAATGTGCTATAAATTTTTGGATATCGACGAGACATTTTATTTTTACTTTAAAAAAATGTTAGTTTGTTCATTGAGGATGCTCCTCTTATAATCGAGTTAGAAATTTTCTTGAGTGGGTAACCCAGATTGCGTTTCGCAGCCTTGTGTGTTTTATTGCTGCTTTTAGCCTTCCTGTATAACGCTAATCATATTAAAATATTCCTCTCCAGCGCCAGAAATATTAAAACTTTTAATTATTTTCATTTTTGCCTCTCCGCTTTTTCTTTTATAAAACTGCTTGAATACGTCATTAAATCAAAGTGCACCGACACAATTTTTTTAAATTGTGGAGGATTTACACGGGTTTAATCAAAAGGTTGACGGATATAAACAAAACAGAAAAAGCTTGGATGAATCATGAAAAAATTTAATATTTTTGACTCATGAAGCTAAAACTAGGCCGAAACAAAATTGCTTGCTACGCTTTCGGGTTAAAAGAATGACCTCATCCCTGCTGACATGAAAGAACTAATGAAAAATAATTTAAATAACGATGATCCAGAGAATTTTTGGGATTAACTTTTTCCTGGAGAGTTCAATTGCTCGTAAAAAGAGGAGTGAAAAAAAATAAGGCCTGAAGTTCAATAAAGAATAAGGTTCTTCGGGGTAAAAAGAAGGTTGTAAACCTCCCGGCGTGCAATATTGTGTTTGCGTAAGGTCGAAACGTTTATTATTTATTTATGGGCGGCTACTATATATTTCGACCTTGAGGAAATTTTCATGTCAATATTTAATTATTTGAACAAACCTTGGACCCAACAAGGTTTTTTTTTCGCTTGATACGCTTTTTCGGGGAAAACAAAAAAAAGCCTTTCTGTGAAGGAGAGCGTAGGTTTGTCCCACGTACTCCTTAAATTTTCACTGTCACTGAACAAACAAAGTATGGGATTATGAGGCGTTTTCCTCCTTGCAATTTTCTTTCAATCCCCGGGTAAATCCTTAAGAAAACAACCACTTGAAGCAAACAAGAAAAACTTCAATTTTTGAAACATTTTCTTAACAATAAAACTTTTAGCTAATCTTTTTGACATTTATCGTTGTTTAAAATTATAATTTTAAAACAGGACGTTGAGGTCATTGTCACGAAAAGGTCGCCTGCGTTCATATTTAGAAATAGTCCGGTCATAACCGAGTAGTTTTGACTTTAGAATTATACAGGCGGCGAAAATGAGCAGAGGGACAATAATTAGGAATATTGAGGGTGAACTTCCCTTTTAAAGGTTACCGGGTCGCCAGGTTCAATTCGGAAAAACATTAAAATGGCCGAAGATCGAAAAAGATATTTGTAAGATTGGCGACGATTTTGTTTCTTCTTATAATGGCCCTTGAATTTTTTGCGTGCAAAATTTTGATGGGGTGACGTGTGAAAGTGGGCTACGTGCTATCTCCTAGGTACCCTTTGAATTCTATTAACTTCCCCTTCACAAAATTGATTCATCCCTTTAATTATTATTCAACGTCTGTCCCGTAAAAAAAAATTGTTAAACATTTAAGTATCGCTCCACACTAAATAAATCGAAAATGGCTTCAAGCTTTTAAAACAGCAAGGGTCTTTAATCCGTTTAATCCCTTCGATTCCCCGGCCGTTTAACCAATTACGTACACTGACAGAAGAAATTAGGGAAGAAATTGAAAGGCCATGAATATTAAAAAGGGAAACGAAGGCGTCCGTAGTCCCAAACGATTTAATTGCCATTTCTGAGGGCAAAACAACGCCTTTTTTCGACCTTGACTCTTTCCTGAAAATTGTCGCGTTAGGATTTTCCTTTACTTTAAACGAAATAAATAATTCAATCAACCTTCGTATTTTATTCAAGGAGAACGCCGGGGGTAAACAATTCCCATAAGGACTAACCTGGATGCGACCTCATCAACACTTCTTTTACGAATTTAAAACTATTTACCGCTATTTTCACTGATAAAATAAACCCAATTAGCAATTCAAAGAAATTAACGGTGAGTTAAAACAAAGGCCTGATTTGTAAGCATTATAAACTTAAAACAATATTAAAGGCGTTTAATTCAGTTTAAGTAGCAGAGGGAAAAACGGGCCATTGGGTACTAATTAAGACTTGGTAAACTTTGTTTTAAAAATGTTTTTGATCGTAAAATGAAGGTTTTGCTGGGTCAGAATATAGGGAAAGGCCGTTCCATTATAGCCTAAGGGATATAAGGGATTAACGTTTCCAGTTTGGACCGTCGCCTGCCAAATGAGATAAAACGGTAGGCATGAGGAAATCGATCCTCGCGTGATTCAAAACGGTAACTCAACCGTCGGACATAAATTCTTTGAAGGAAGATAATTTCAAAAAAATAATTTTTTATGATTAGGTATAAAAAATTTTTTTACATTCTAATTTTTATTGCGTATGTATTCCGAAGGGGGTGATTTTACTATCAAATAATGGAGGTAGAAATGATTGGGATAGAGGAAATAGCTCACCTGACGAGGCTTTTTAAGCCGAAACGCGTCGTCAGATACCCGTTATCACAGTCATTTCTTCCTTCTATCTTTTCACTGTGCCTCAATCTCCGAGAGATTTAGTGGATACAGCGGGAAGCCGGAAACAAACAGTAAGCTCACCGCCGCCACCGTTCTTCAGGAGATAGAGCCACTCACCACCTCATTATTGGTTTTTTAAATTTTTATGACAGATTTGCTGTCATGCTCTACATTTAAATTCTAATTTTTATAGCGTATGTATAGAGGCACAGTGAAAAGATAGAAATGATTGTGACAGAGGAAATAGCTCACCTGACGAGGCTTTTTAAGCCGAAACGCGTCGTGAGATACCCGTTGTCACAATCATTTCTTCCTTCTATCTTTTCACTGTGCCTCAATCTCCGAGAGATTTAGTGGATACAGCGGGAAGCCGTAAACAAACAGTCTTCCAAGCTCACCGCCGCCACCGTTCTCCAAGAGATAGAGCCACTCACCTCCTCATTATTGGTTTTTTTTAATTTTTATGACAGATTTGCTGTCATGGCAATACTCTACTATTCTAATTTTTATTGCGTATGTATAGAGGCACAGTGAAAAGATAGAAATGATTGTGATAGAAGGAATAGCTGACCTGACGAGGCTTTTTAAGCCGAAACGCGTCGTTAGATACACGTTATTACTATCATTTCTTCCTCCATTATTGGTTAATTATTTGATAGAAATTTTTTTTTCTTTATTAAACTCTGGTCGACATTTGTGAAGTGCTCTGGACATGATTAGTAAAGGCTGATCAATATTCCTCTATAGGGTCTGCAAAACCCTCAACAACCGAACATGGAGGGTAATACAATAATTTCTCAAAAACAATTATTAAAAAATGAAATAATAATTAAGAGTGCCCATTGCTTTAAATTAAAAAGGAGGGTTTAAAAATTAAAAACCATTAATTTTTATAAAGCGAACATTGATTGCCTTGACAGATGGGAACGCATTAGTCAAAAAACCGCCAAGGCTTGACAGTTTCGTTGGATAAAACATTTTCTTGTTCAATTTTTATTTTTAAAAGAAAGAGAAATTAGTTTTAACAACCTATAAGGTAAAAATGGAAAAAAAGGGGAAATGGAGAGGGCATTTACCTGTTAGGTAAGAAGAGGTCTCACGATTCGCGAGTGAGATAGGCCAAAAAAGACGATCCTTTCCACTCGGAGCTCATCATTTATTGAAGGGAATGAAGTCGCGATATCGGAAAGGACGTGACAGCCAGTGACTAGCGCCTAAAGCCCCTCGGGGACTCATTTATCGCCTCTTCCGGGAAAAGAAAAAAAAATTCAGACGCAATTTTCGCACTTTCATTATCGGAATAATCTAATTATTTCGAACCCTACGTCAAACCGAAACGAATCGAGATTTCACCCGAGGTTGACGCTTTTCTAAAAATCCACTTATGGAAAAAGAAAGTAACGGCTTTTCTCTTCAAATATGTGGAAGAATGACGATTTTAAAATACATAGAAATTAAACGTTTTAGTGAACATTATCAAGTTTCCTCTTGTATCAAAATTAGCGTAAACCATATTAGATTTCCATCCTCGTTTAGAACGTAGACTATGAACTTGACATTAATATATTAGATTCACGCATTAGGCACGTGGGCGTAAAACGTCGGAATTCAATTGGAAACCAATCAAGGGAAGGTAGGCAACGAAATAGGCGACTGTTAAATGGCGATATCAACTCTGAACAACCCCTCCTACTGATGATCACTAAATCGATTGAAGATTATTTAAAAAGCGCGTCAGCAAAACGCAATTGCTTCTCAAATGGAAAAGAAAATTAATCTCAAGATTCGCCACGTTTTTATCGTTTTTGTTTTTGAAAAAAGGTGAATAAAGAAAGTTATTATGGAAAAATTTTGGAGAATTCAGGCTGAAAAAACGAAACTTCGCTCAGCCACATGAGGATTCTTCTCATTCAGGAAGTTAAAATGTGTGGTTTTAATTCAAATGGACTGAAGTGGCCAAATAACTTATGATTGCTTCAAAATATTAATTTTTGGGAATTAAAAGATAAAACTTGAGGACTGGAGATGATTTTTACTCTTCGATAATTCAACCCTATTAATATCTCGAATACGAGCGATTCCGGTGTAGGATGTGACGTCACTTCCTATCACCTGACGTTCATTCAAAAAAAGGTCTATGATTATAATTAGAGAAAACATTTTAATTTTCCGCTCCCTTGCTTATCTAGTGTGCGGGTCTACTAAAAAAAGATACAACGGGACTAAAAGCCGTATAATTGCGATCTATTGTCCATCAAAGGGTCCTTAAATCAAAAGCGTCTGAAAATGACAAACGTCAAAAGCATAAATCTTTAAAACGTAACATAAATCCGGTATAACTTGTCAGCCGGGGTACGTAAAAGGGGATAAAAGGGAGATAAAAAATGCTGTTGAAAAGTGAGACTCGATGCGGCTTTTTATAAGAAAGCGAAAATTGTTGACCTTACCCGATAAATGAAGTCTTTACGTATGTGACATGCTTTCTACAACTCTTGTCCCAGATCAACTGTTAATTAGTTGCTTTCCTTTTTAATTTCTACTCAAACGCGATAAAAATGCTCTTCTTTTGTTAATTAAAATTTTTTACGTTTAATAAAAGACATTCATTAGTTAAGAAATCTTAAAGAATCCGACTTAGAATTGAGGCGCTCCTCAAAAAAAGGGCGAACTCAACATCGGACAAATTTTTTTTTTCATTTTCAGATTCTAGACCTTTTGATTAATACACCCATATAATTTTATATTGAGTTTGCCCTTTTTTCCCCTTTAAAATACGTAAAAACCGATATGCGGCAAAGCTCTAACTGCGATATCCGAGCGGGTACGAAGGGCGAACTCCACAACCCCCACTCCTTTTTCCATTCCAGGGTATGACTTTTCTGTTGAGTTCGCCCTTAACATTAAACTTTAAAATGCGAATATCTCGAAACTACGTTTTGTTGAGTTCGCCCTTCGTACCCGGAGCGCCTCAATTCATAAGACTTAAAAAATTCATTTGGCGCACAATAGACCCATTAGGGGTCGGAGTGCACAAGGCCCCAAAAAACCTAAATCTAAAAAATTCAAAAATAGTGAGAACTCACAGAAAATTTAAAAAAGGCACTAAATCAAAGAAAGAGTATTTTTGGAGTACTGGCGATGGGACCTTCCCCATAATAGGGCAATTTTATCATTTTTCCCGACCATCGATAATTTTAATTATGAGGGAATTGAAGCCTTCGCTCAGCCAGGCTTACTTAACTTTTTCTTTTCAAAACTTCTACTTAGTACAAGGGTATTTGGTAAAAATCGGATTAAAATTACGGCCGAAAAGAGTTGCGGAAAAAAGGCTCAGTGTATTTTACTTAAAGATTTTGTATGAGAATTTTTTCATCTTGACTTTTAAGTAGCTTTCTTTTTTTTCTCCGATAAAAATGTTGTTTTTCTTATCCATTGAAGAGGGTTTACGTTTTGAATAAGGCGGAAAGCGAAAGTCATGGAATTTGGGGTCAATTCACTCGAAGAGTTCGCCCGTTTCGCCGTCACCCATCTCCGAGCGCAGCACAGTACAGAGAATATAAAATCAAGGCCTTTTTTTTACACAAAAATATACCCAAACTAAATTACCTTGAGAATTAGTTTTTTTTAATTAATTCAGACAAAGGATACTTTACGTCGAAATGTGGGAGAGAAGCATTGTTGCTCAATTCGTTTCATCACGTCTACACTTTTGTTTATAAACGAATAATTTTTTAAAATAGTATTTGACAAAAATGAGGCTGAATGGATGAAAAGATTTAGGATTAGATTACATGTGTAAAAGGCGTAATTCAAGACGGAAGGGTTCTTTTTCCATAGACCTCCTAGATATAAAAAGAGATGAAATGATTCTGGAAGATAATGAACAACAAGAAACAGGAAACCCAGGTAAGTTTTAGTTATAGTTATTAGAGGTAACGGGAACTACGTGTTTCGAACAGGTAGTAGAATAGAGAATGCCTAATGGTAGGTATGCAGGGTTCCCCTCTTCGAATCCCCTCCGCGAGAGTTACAATGTCGGCGAAATCCTCTATTTCGATATCAGTAAAAGAAAAAGTTATTTGATGAGGCTGAAAATGATTAGACCTGCGGTTTCAATGCGCGGAGGGAGGGAAAAACTAATATTCTACGTTACCCCCTTGTCGGTTTTGAGGCTTCGTTTTCCATAAATAGACCTTCGACGTGATTTAATGTCTCGCTCTAATTAACACTTCCGGAATTTACGAAATGATACGTTATGAAAATTAATACCAAAAGCATTTCATTTTAGGTTCATTATTTTATTAATAATAAAAATTTAATTATAGAATGATTAATTTTTTCAGTGCTTCATGAGTCATGTTAAATTTTTTTTTTCTCTTAAATAATGAAATGCCATTTTGATCTTGTTATTTAGTATTTAAATAATTTATTAGGTTTTTTAAAGTCCTATTTTATTTGTACAGGAAAACCACATTTTAAAAGTCAGGATATAGTACGTGTTTTAATATTTTAGATTGTAAAAAATAGCATCCCCCATATCTTCTGGCCAAATAAAAGGATACAAGAGTTGTCAAGAATTAATTAAAGAAAGGAATTGAACCAATTTACCAGTCATTGCTACGTCCTGTATTTTCATAGTGATTTATACCTTAACCGCAATAAAAAACGCGTGAAAAAAAACAATGCGAGGCTCAATTTAAGGAATCACCTTGAGAGTTAATTAAAAAAACCATTTTAATTAAAAACAGAGATTCAAGGTTGTGAATTTTAACGAAAATATTCGCCATAAAAAGAAAACCTTTTTGTTTTCCTTTTCGCTATTTTGAATTATTCGTCCCTTTTGTGACTTTTATCACTTTCTGTTCTTTTGTGCATTCCATTCGCCAATTTAATACTTAATAGGGCACTCGAGTGAAATGGAATTTCAAATAATGTCTTCTTATTTTAGGTCTTTTAACATACTCCACCTTTTAAACACAAAATACCTAGGTTACAATTTTTTATACGTAAAATGTAAGACTCTATTAATTATTTTCCTGAAGGGACGGAAATGGGAGGGAAGAGGAAATTGTGAAGGTCTAAAAGAGAAGCTACTTTTTGTGTTTTCCTCGCTTTAAATACCGACAGAAAATTAGTTTTCACCGTTATTTCCCCGGATAGACCTCAGTCATTGTTTTTCACTTGATGAGTTCCTATCGGTCCGAAACTTGTACTTTATTTAAGAAATCAATTTGATAATTCTAAACTGTTTTTATTTCAAGGTCGGGAATTTTCCACTATAAAACTGGGTATAATTTTTATATCAAAAAATTCTCTGCTCGTTAATTTAATCTCTAGATTTATAAAAATGTCCCGATTTACTTTTTTGAAGCTAGAAAATAAAGAACAAAGTATTTTCCGACGATTAGTGGGAAAGAGCCATAGATTTATTCCGGATCACGTTTCTCGGACGTCCACGTTCCCTCGGAGAGTCACATTTGACCTTCCCACGCAGGGGCGTCAGTAAATTTTCCACCCTTCAGAAAGCTAGGGGGGAGAAGAGAAAATATTTCCGACTATAAGAGAGAGAAATAAAATTTCCGCTATTATAATAAACGTACGGAACGAAAACTAACGAGGCGAAAAGGTTAAGTATCGATTAAAAAGTGTAATTGAGAAGAACATTTTTTAAGTAAGAAGTTGAAATCACTAAAAATATATTTTAATCAATTTTCGCAATTGAGTGCCGAATGTTGGCATTTAGTGATTGCATACGAAAAATGTAACAGAAAAAGATGTTAATCTTGAACCTGAAGAGAGATAAATTATTCAAATCAATGTGTAACCTGTTTTTTAAGCGCATCATGAAATAATTTTAAAAAGGAGAAACTCTTTATTTCCCTCGTGTTTGATCCGGTGTGATTTTTCACGTTTTAACAGCGTATTTGTTACAAGGGGCGAAACCTGTCGTGACTCCGGTTATTCAAAATGGACGATTTTAAATGGTAAATTGCTGTCTGGACTCCCACTGTGGTCACAAAACACCAAAATGAGGCTTAAAAACGATAACTGTCTGAAAACAAAGTAAAACAGCAGTTCTACGTTTTAACGATTAAGTGACACTGAAAGAAAAAATGTGGCGAAAAAAGTCAATTTCATGGTCTTCAAAAAGAAAGACTATAGATGAAAAGGAACTTTGTTGGAAAATAAGGTGCTACGATTATTGAGGGTGTGTAACCGTTCAGACTTTCTTCCAGACGAGAATTTCGGATTCCGAATCGAGGGTTCTTGATGAAAAATCAATAGGGAAGAATGTTTGGGTGCTTGCCCTCTCAGCCGAGCTCCCTTTTTCATCCCTTTTCACATTACGCGTCCCCGAGTTTTCCGAGAAACAAAAGCGCTTCCCGTCCCC